>NKCI01000070.1:0-179940 GCA_003946985.1 Fusarium duplospermum | reverse complement strand
TTCTATAAGGTCTTAAGTAATTATAATAATATTATTCTTAGCGCTACTTTATATAATAAATAATAGCTAGATCTATATTATAATTATCTATAATATCCTAGTATAATTTACCTATATATATCTTAGTTATTATTATAAATCTTTACTTAAGAGTAAATTTATAATTTTTTTAATAATTTTTACTTATTTTAGTGCTAAAACTATATATTATAGGTGCTATTTTAGGTAGTTATTTTAGTATTAAGATTAAAGCCTATATCGCGAAGTCGCGTCGTGAAGCGGGGTTAGGGCGGGGCGTTGTTAGACTTTTGGCACGTGATTTTAGCATTTAATGCTGAACCATCTTGTCTTCCCTTTGGTGGCCTCGCCTTGGCGGCAGATTCAAGAGGTTGTCGACGAAGCTGCGCAGCCTCAAGTGCTCTCTCAGCACAGCCACTCTGCTTCGAGAGACGCTGCACGAGACCTTAGAGCCATAGCCCTCATAGATATTCTAGAAAAGGTCAGCCAAGACCTGAAACATCCGATGATACGGCTAGAGCGCAGCCAGTCTCGTAGTGCTGGGCGTTCCAGAAGGCTCAGAATGGTGCTGTGCGCAGTTGAACACTGTGGCCGTGCATGTGGCTAGGGTATGTGGCTCCATCTGTGGCTTTCCGTCCCTGTGGCTTTACAGCTTGGATGCCTAGCTCGCCTAAGCGGGGCTAACCGCCTTTGTCCTCCACCTTGTGTTGTTCACGCTGACGCTCCTTCACGCTTCATCCGAAGAGCAGAGCAAAGCAGAACGAGTTGATATTTCTCATCGCCATCTTCATCATGGGACAGCGACACCAGCTATTCGTCATCGCCCGCGTGGGCAAGCACTATCGCTCCCTCGCCGTCGTCCATCATCAGTGGCTTTACGGCACGTCAGCCCTGCGCTCATGCCTTCGACTCCTCCACATCTTCTCTGACCCGGGCAACCGTTTGGCCCTCAAGCACGAGCTGGACCTCGCTGCTGCTTTCTTCAAGAGCAAACCTTCTCCCTCTGAGCCAGACGAGCACCAAGATGTCGAAAAAACGACATGCCCCTTCCCCTTCATCACGACTTGTCTGGCTATCGGTGCTAGCTACGACCCCAAGACGGGCCAAGTCCAGGCCATTCACGAGCTCAATTATGACATGGAGTATGATCAAGGCGACAACAATGACGGTATAACCGTGATTGACATTACTGATCTGGACCATGTGCGCTACTGCTTTGTGAACTTTGGCAGTGAGTCGTGTCTTACGTTAATGTCGAGTGACCATGACTGACAGCCATCTTTAGGCGGCGATATCTATGGAGGTGATGGCGATGAAGAGGTTGACGAGAGTGAGGTAGGTGCAACTAGGGAGACTAGCTGATGCAACCACCTCTTCAATGCCCATTTGATGAGCGCAAGAGTTACGTTGCATCGTCCTGCTGTTGCTCCGCCTTACCTTTTTCGAATTTCCCTTGCTAACAAGACTTTTAGTTCATCTCTGTCCTACCTAGATCCATTAAGTTGGATTGACTGACAAGTGAATAGACGGCGTGCCTTCTGGCAAACCCCCTACCGAAACTCCTTTGACCGGACGACAATACCTGAGAGGCTACTACAGCGAGTCAGACGAGCTGTGGCAACGAAACACTGAGGTTATTGATGCGCTCGAGGAAACCCCTCTTGTTGAGGAGGTGACACTTGCAAGTACGTGGATGCTTGGATGGAGACCAGTTCCGCATTCAAAACCGCCACAACACTGTACTAATTCTTTCAGGAACTTGGCCATTGGGTGGCTGGTCGGATGAAGCCAAGCTCAGGGCTGCCGAGCCGCTGAACGATGCCCACGATGGAAACTCGACCAAGTCACTCCGAGACATGGCTGCGGCCAAGCTGTTCGACCGTCTTCTCACGTCGACAGACGATGATTTCGACCCCTCCCTCCTCGATGAAGTTCGCCATTTCCCAGGCTTCAAGCAAATGGTCAAGGAATATCTTCTCTGCCACCCTGAAAAGGTTGGCCCAACCCAAGCTTCGGCCTATCTTCTTCAGCTAGCCTACGCCAATGAGGACTGTTTGGAGTGGCATGCCTTCACGGAACTTGACCCCAAGACGATCAAGGTGGCCCTCAAGTCCGACGCACTGAAGAGTGCCATAGGGATCAGCCTTACGGCCTCTCCCAACGTCGAACCCACAGAGCTCTTGGAAGCCTTGTCCTCTCTCGACCGTCTACACACCCTGCAGGTCCTGGACCGACCAGACCGTAAAGATGAAACTACCAGCATCCGACTGTTTGAAGCTCTCGCCGAGTCAGACAACCCTCTGCTCCTTAAGAAGCTGACACTCACGGGTCTGTATGCGAACGGAATCCGTCAGAATATCTGGCGCTGCTATCGAGACCATCCCAAGCCTTTGAAGGCATTCCCGGTGGTTCATCTCCTTGTCAGCCACGAGGGGAAGGACAGCGACTTTGTCGCCTCTTCTGAACTACAACTCGAGTCGTTCTATCTCGGCGATGCCCCTTTGACCCCGACCAGATTCGTCAACGGCCTTTTCCAATATCTTGCGTCTCAGGTGCTGTCCTTGCTCAGCTACATGGGAACTGGCCTCCAGTTTGCACAATGCTTCTCGTGCGGACCTTCAGCCCTTGGTGGAGACAAGTCGTCAGAGATTGCAGCACTTCCAGCCGAGGCATACGCCATAGCGAAGGGATCATACCATTCCACTGCCTACAAGGGCGTACAGTCTAAGCTGCGGGATCTGACCCCTGACAGCTGGATGGCTGTTGTATCTCACCAGAGCGACACTGACTTTGCGCGTGTCGACAGTCCGACCACAACGCACAAGCGATTCAAGTATGCGTTCGTCCGCTCTAAGGAGACCATCCAGGTTGATCCAAAGCACTGGAGGGGCTCTGACATCCAGCCTGCCGAGGTTGAAGTGGTGGACATGGAGGAATTCCTCCACAAGACTGCACCTGAAGTCGACACGAGCAAACTTGCCAAACACTTTTCCGATCTCGAAGACACTCTTGTGCAGGCTACGCGTGGACGAAAGATCGTGAAAACACCCGACGAGGAGCCTCTCATGTCTTGCCTCAGTCCTGATGAGGCTTGTGTCATATTGAACAAGTTCATCAACGCGATACCGCAGGTGCAAGAAGCTGTGGCTGATTGTTCCAAATGGGCTGACGGGGGTAAGTATCGCTTCGATCTGTCGTTGCTTGAATGGAGAGCTAAGATATTCGTTTTAGAAGATGCTTGGATTTCCCGACTCGGATTTGACACTGATGAGTAGGACATTTTTCGAAGGCGAGGCCAGGGTGTGCCAGTGCTTGCTATTGAACGGCATGTCTCAGACAAGTCATGGATTTGTCTCCTTTGGCTTTCGACACTGACAAGAGCATACTCTGAGGAGAGTTGGGTACGAAGCCACTTGTCAGGCACCGGTGGTTACGAGGTTATCCAACCCTCTTAGCACCGGCGATTAGTACAATGTGTCATGTAGCATTTTGTAGAGCATCCAACTGCAGTGTGTTGAGTTATGTACTCCCATTTGTTTCGCAGCCGTTATCATGTGGTGGACGAAAGCTGTTGGTATCTCTCTATCTCCTTGCAAGCATGTGCATTTCTCCAAGCCCGTGGTGGGATCGCCTTTCTAGGCATAGACAGGGGAAGAAAGACCTACGCGACTCGCTCATATCCATTACACAGCCCCCATTAACCAAGTTTACGCCAAGTTGATAGTTTCCAGGCGTCAACAAAAGGCCAAGCTTCCTAGCCAGGGACGGAGATGGTGGTCTCGATCCGCGAGCCAACCAACTTCCACCCGAGACCTGCCAAGCTGCCACCGTTCCAAGCCTCCAGATGAACAAAGACGCAGATCCCTGAAGACTTGGCAAGCTTAAAGTTCTGCCGATAACTTGACATGGCGTGCGCTAATCATGGCCCTACGGATCCGCTCGGACTCTGCAGTGCCATAGCGCTCGCTGATGCGGGTCAAGCCTGGGCGGGAGGCTTCCATTCCCGGGTTGTCGATCGAGTGTTGTTTTTGAACTCTGATATCGAATGATGTTTAGGTCATCCGTTTGACCGGTTCGAATGCCACGCGGTCTCGACGTTTTATAAGCTTTGTTCTTTGTTCAGGTGGTCAGAGTCTGGGGTCTTATTTTTGCAAAAATTCCGTGTTCTGGCTTAATGCAGGGGATTCTGACCTACGAGTCAGGTCGCTGCATCCTCCAAGCCACCGTAATCCAACAGCATACTACGCACCGCGCGCGTAGAAGTGAATTGCCTACTTCGACCTTCTCGTTGCCATTGTCTCAGTTGGTCCATCGCCAGGTTTCAGCCGGAAAAGGATGTTGACGATTAGCTTTGATCCAAACACCGCATTCGGTACCGGAATGTCAAACGCCATTCCAATGGAGGCGTGATGATAGCGATCAGTTTTGTAGTACCCGATGTCGTCTGGCAATTGAACGTCTCGCTTAATTATCTTGACAAAGTGGCGGCCGCTCGTCTTGATCATGCTCGTGAAGGATAACCTGGTTAATACCCCAATTCCAGGGTCCATGGACTCGGCATTCAGGGGATCATATGCAAGCTAAGCTAAGTGCTAAGTTGGACGACGGATTTTCCTAGCGCTAAGCGTGGCTATCAGCCCCTGCGCCATCTAGCCAGAGACAGTTGTCTTGGTCAGGACGTGGCTGATGGTGTCGAGGCCCGAGATCTCTTGCAGCGGGGGAGGGTCGGAATGCCATTCCGGGTCTTCTTAATAGATGTGTGTGCCCCCCAAAGTTCTGGAAAGATTCTTGTTTCTTTTGCTGAACGTTGGACGTTTTGCTCATTCCTCGTGGGGGGATGATGACATTTGTCGACCAAGAGATTCGCCAACCATTACGTGCATCATAAGTCACCTCGCTTGTGTGTTATTAGACCTCACTCTTGACTACCCCGGCATTTCAACATGGCTAGCGGACCTCCACCGGACCCGGTCGGGGAGACCAAATCCAAGGGTCCTCTCCTTCTGGACCTCAACATCGCTCTCATCGTTTTGACAACGGTTGTGATGGCCACTCGATTATACGCGCGTGGTATCGTGACCAAGGCTTTAGGACCCGACGATGTAATAGCGATGGTTGCTTTTGTAAGAGTCTCTCACTGAATCTGCTTTATCATATCGACTTAGGCTTATTTGAACAGTGCCTTGCAATCACTTTGTCGATTCTGGAAATCACGGCGGTTGGAAAGGGTGCCGGAGCTCCGATGAGCACCCTTTCACCAGAGCAGCTGAATGCCTTCTTTTCGGTACGTGGCAGATGCGACCAGAGATGACTGTGCGAGAAATGCTGACTTGAAACCCCTTGAAGCAACTACCCATTAATCAGCTAATATTCTTCCTTGCGTGTGGCTTTGTCCGACTCTCCATTTTAGCCTTTCTCCCTCGCCTGAGCAGAGATCGTAGGTGATATGGCCGATTTTCATGACCCGTAACTGATTTCTCACTAGGCATTTTCATGAGATACATCTGGGCCACTGGAGTTGTGATTGTAACCATCACTCTGACGGCATTCTTCTTCGTCCTCACAGAGTGCCAGCCTATCGGGTATGTGGATGGCGTCTGTGGATTAGCCTTGGTTTCTAACTCTTCCAGTGATCTCTTCCACGCTGCGAAGCCCAATAAAAAGTGTATCAGCAAGCAAAAGGAAGCTTATATGATGTGGGCACATGCCATCGTTGGCATCTTCATTGACGCCGCTCTATTCGCTCTTCCTATATGGGTGATCAAAAACAAAATGGCAGCTGGTGCAAAAGCTATCAAGGTCATCCTTGTCTTTTGCGTTGGCCTGTTTGCCATCATGACGGGCATCATTCGGCTCAGTTTCATCGTCACCACAGATTTCAGTGTCAACACGTTTGTCACCAGGGTATCCAGTCTTACTCTGAGCCCTAGCTAACATGCTGATGCAGAACGTACAAGATGTATCGAGTGGCACCTTGGACCATCCTCGAAGTCCATGTAGGCTTTTGGTGTGGATGCTTCCCAGCTCTTCAACCCCTCCTTCGCATCATCTCCTTCAAACTCGGCCTCCGAAGCCGTATTGAAAGCACCTACAAACGAACAACACGGAACACGGGGACAGGGGTTCCGAGTAGCCACAGCTGGCGTGCAAGCGGGTACGTCAAGCAACAGAGTGCTGTCGATCAAGACCAAGAAAGCGAGGGCGCGGGTAGGAGGGGCACCGTGTCAGGTGCTGGTGATTCGACGACGGAGATTATGCCGATGGGAAATATTGATAATGTTGGGAGTGGTATTCGGATGACTACTGATGTGATAGTTAAGGTCGAGGATAGTGTTGATGATGGGAGGGAGAGGAAAACCACATGGGATGCAGTCTGAAGCTGATCCTAGACTTTGAAAATTTTTCTTTAATAGTTAATATGATATCCTATGTTTACTGACAAGCATAAATATGTTTATCGAAGACACGAGCTTGAGAAGATGTAGGCTGTTTGGGTTATACCTCACACTAGCCTGTCATTGAAGCTGACACTCAACGAAGAGTCTTGAGCAGATAGGTATGAGTCTTCGACTGACTGCAGCCCGTAGACCAAGACACCAGAACTCCTTAAAATATTAACTAAGATTTCTTAACTATAATCAGTGAATTTATATCAAATATAATAAAGATAAGGGATATTTTAAAGAACCTATTTCTGTTCCTACTATATTCTATTAATCATGTTTAGAAAGTAATAAGCTTACATGCTTGTCTCAGTCTGTCATCTTTTCTTTGACCCGCGTGATGGCGCCGAGATAGGAAGATGATGTTAGCTCGGTGTACCCGTCTGCAGATGCGGACAGAAACGTCCATAACAGTGTCATAGCTAACTATTATGACGACTAGACTCGTAAGTGAATCGAAGATTGTGATATGCAAAAGCACGAAAACGAAAGACAAGATCGTCTCTACCGATCAATTCTACGCGTCATTGATGTCATTGATGCCAATAGATGTCGGTGGCGCCAGTGGTGATGCAATGACTTGGCCTCGCCTACCGATGAAGATAAATACAGCGCAAGGAGCAGAGCTTCTAGAACAACCAAGCTGCACTTTACTCCCTTGAAGCAGTTTGATGAAGCCTTCTACGTTTCAAGGAACCAAACGCATTGTCCATTTTGGGATTCCTACCCGTCGACTTGCAGCAACCACACACATCACCCGCGCACATACACTAAACCGATTTCTCAGCAACACAGGCAGCAAGTCCTCCTTCAGAGAGACTCGTATCGTCAACATGCCATCAATCATTGACAACGTCAAGGCAAGATTTGAACACTTCACCTTTGACCCTTGATCATCACTTACCCTTGAAAAGAACACCATCGCTGAAAATTTTGGCGGCCCAGCCACGAAATTGAGTGACAGCGAATTCTCCCTCAAAAATGTCCCAAGCCAGACAGGTAAGGTCGGAGTTGTGACCGGTGGCAGTGAGGGTATTGGCTATGGCATCACCCATATCCTCCTCAGTCGCGACATCAAGAAGCTGTACATCCTCTCCATGTCCGAAGACATTGTCAACGACGCCAAGAAGTCTTTCGCGCATGAACTTGGTCAGGAAAAGGCCGATCGCATTGTCTGGATCAAGTGCGACTTGAGTGATTGGGCTCAGACGAAGAAGGTGGCCGAACAGATCAAGAACTCAACTGATCGTCTGGATATCCTTGTCAATAACGCTGGCCGGGGCATCATGAGTTACGAACTGACAGACTACGGCGTCGATCGACACATGGCAGTGAACCACTTTGGTCACGTCATCCTCACCACCCATCTCCTCCCACTTCTCAAGAAGACATCCAATGAGCACGGCTTGACGCGGATCGTGATGCAGTCTTCCAATGCTCACCAAGCAGCACCAGAAGACACCAAGTTTGCAAGCCTGGATGAACTCAACCAGGATCTCGGTCCCAATGCCCAGTACGGCCGAAGCAAGCTTGCAAATCTTCTTTACACGCGGCACTTTCATCGGGAGGTTACAAGGAAGGGGAACTCTAACCTAGTCATGAATGCTACTCATCCGGGTTTTGTGAGTACGAGACAAAGCAAGGAGCACATCCATGAACCGTACGTATATCCTCTCAGTTTGCCTTGGGTCATCTGACATCTCGATAGGTATCCCCTCGCCGGCTACATGGTGTCTACGGTCATGGAGCCTTTTAAAAAGGACCAGTTCGAAGGCGCTATGAGTGCTGCCTTCGCTGCCACAGCGACACAATTTTCAGGAGAATATCTCTGCTGTCCTGCCACACCCGAGTATGGAAGCAAGCTCTCTCAAGATCATGAATTGGCAGAGAACTTGATGAAGTTGACAAGAAAGGTCATTAGTGAAAAGTTTGAGGCCTTTGACGATAGACAGTTTTAGAATCGTTATTAGTTGCAAATAGACATGCTATCAAGATCCGTTAATGAGTATGCCAAGAAGATTCCATCTCTGTGATGTCAACCACCAAGCTCTGACCAGGTGAACGTGCATGAAAATTTCCGGCCCTCAAGTCGACATGGGACTCCTCAGGGATTCTATGCCGCAATCTTGTACTCCTTTCCGGATTCACAAGCAAGAATTTGACCGAGGTCGCACTATCACGCATACAAGTAAAGAAGCTGTCAACAATCGTAATCAAGTCATCAGACCAACCCCATAGGCTCGTCTCAAAGTGTGAAAAGCCGTCGACAATGCAGCACAACGGCGAGTTGAACCCCAACTGGCAAATAAGTTGTTCGAAGACATAGCAGAGAAATCGTGTCTCAAAATCATCGGGACTGACTCTTCCTGGCAATTCTTGCTCCAGGAACATGAGATCAAGAGGCTCATGATCAGGCCACTGCAGCAGGAGTTGATCGATAAGACTCCGAATGAGGCCATGGGGTCCGCATAATCCAGCGCGAGGATTGGTGTGCTGCCCGGCAAAGAAGTACAAGACAACTCGGGGCTGCTGTGGCAAAGTGAAGTGTGATGGGTCATGGATCGGGCCTGAAAGAGCTTCCACAAAACCTGAGCAAAATACCGACGTAGGAGCAATCTTGCCAATGCTTTGATCGCCGCAGTGGCCATCAACGAGTAGCATCGCAGACTCGGGGCTCGTCAGCCATGACTGGAACTTGGGGGTTGTCATAATGTAGTTCGCCTGAGAAAGCGCCTTGGAGCTGAATTCGTGATACTTCCGTAAGACTAGTGCGAGGTCCTGAAGAGGGATAGCCCTTTCGGCCTCGGTGCAGATGGCCCCCATCACGTCTCCTATTGTAAGTCGTCGTGATGGTGTAAGTGCTCGGTTGGAATCCATCTCTAGTTTTTGTTGTTAGCTGGACAGGAAACTCCTGGGAAGAGGAGTTTACTAACCCGAGGATAGCCATTCGATCCGTAGCTTGTCCTGACAGGCAACGTACATCGAGTTTTTCATTTCTTCAACAACCTGGCGTAAAGATTCATCGATGAGGCTGCGATGCATTTCCTTATGCTCAGCCCTCCATGTCTCGACCTTTTCCTCCATGATGTCAATTTTTTGTTCGAGCGAATCAAGCTTGACATGCGTGTGCCGTAGGTAGTGCGAGTTCTCAGCAATGCCTCTTGTGTTGAGGTCCAGTCGACATTGTTCTAGCCGAGTCTCTGCACTCTTGACTGGCTTCAAGATATTTTCTACTTCAACGACAGAGTCTCCAAAGACAGACTTGCCAAGCTTCTTCATTTCTTTGATCTTATGAGCAAGAGAGCACGGATGTTTAGTTCATGGGAAATACTCACTCGAGCTACTGCCTTTTCGTAGTAGAACATCGATGAGAAGCGGGATAGACTTGACCAGTTGATCGTAGAGATTATTGATAGCTGAGAATAGGGATTCTTCTCGAGGGTGGATCTGACGCAATCGCTCACCATTTACGATGCAGATAGGTATGTGTTCGAAGCTGTCGAATATTCTTTCGCATGTGTCCGTCCTTCTCTTGACAGCCTAACCCAAGGAGCGCATGTAAGTAGCCAATCCCTAGTGGTTGAGAAATCCCAAATGCCAACAAGGGGAGTTACTTACGTTAAATAGGACCTGGAGCCCTCCTTTCAACAGCCCCAGACCATCATCTTGAGGGATACTTTCCAAGAGGGGCATCACATTCCTCGAAAACCCTTGGCCATGACGGAAACACCGCCGAATAGGGTTACCATCCGCCTTGCTCCAGTACACCTTTTTGGTATCCTCGAGTTCGGCGAAAACCTGATCCCATGAGCAAGAGTCGGGGTTGACGTTGCCCCAAAAGTCGCTCGCTGGTTCTGTTTCCAGGTATCTCTCGATAGCTGCTCTTAAGTCACTAACGAATGAGTTAATAAGTTCCAAGTGCGAGAAATGGACTTTTTACGGGCGACTGACCGATTCTCGATTGTTGGCACCCAACGAGACGAATCCTTGTCGTAGAGCTCGAGCGTGATGGAAGGGTTACCCATCTTACTCGAGTAGCCTTGAAACCATTCATGAAAGATGAAGATCTCACCATCGTCGTTCATTCGCTCCCGTAAAGTGACGGGCAGGTTTCTCTCCGTCATGCCTGCCTGGATAGTCTGATAGCTGTGCTATAGGAAGATGATTTTATTTGAGCTTAATAGTTGGTGGTGAAACCTCAGAGGGTAGATGAGAAAGTGTGAATGAGGAGAGGATTTGGTAAAGGGGGCAAGAAGGTGGAGGCTGAAAACCTGCCTATGTGACGAGGGGCCTGGCTTTGGCCGAATAAGTTACAGTACAGCCTGGCTGCTACGCGCTTAAGGGATGAGGTGTGTAAATGTGCAAAGCGAAGGACCTTTGCGGGGGATTTCCCGCCCCCAACATGACTGCATTTACGAGACAGCGATTATTACTACTTTGAGAAGAGGCTTGAAGGATTTTGCCGAATTAAATCAAGTGAGGAGACGCTGGCTTCACAGCCTGTCGGACACATACAGGCAAGTTGATTGGAAGTTGACACAGCCTGCAGGCTCAGCCCCCATTTATCAAGCAGGCTCTGCTATAAACTGAAATGAATGGATCCTTGGCTATATCACATGGGTGAGAGAAAGACTACCACCCTCTACATTTGCCGCAAGGCATTGGTTGACGGCGCGGCAAGCTGGGCATACATCAAGATTACGGGTGTGTTGTCTGACCTCCCCTCCCGCTGTTACATTCTGCAGAACCAACATGGGTGGGGAAGAAGCTACGCCCACTGAAGCGAGCATCCATCAATTTCCTCTCTCTCTTCTTCTGTCTTGAGGCCATTTAATGTTTGAACCCAGACAACTTTTAAACCTGCTGTTCCGTTTATTTGCAAACGCTTCTCTTCCAATCTCTTACACACACACTTTCAAGTCATCACCCTGCCCCAAAGTTCCTTACCATTCCCTAACATGACGGACCTTCACAACCCAGCGGCGGAACCTATCAAGGCCCCGTCGGAAACCACAATCCTTCAAACACCAGAGCCAGGAGATCCGAAAAAGCCAACGGAATCTGTGTCTGAGATCCCCAAAGATATCAAGGCACTTGCTGGGACTCTTGGCACGGCGTTGGAAGACGTAGCGTTGGCGAATACACAACCTGTTGGTCAGAATGTGGTAACGGGTAAGTGTCGACTATAAACTCCAGAACTATATCGTTTTCTAACTTTCTACATTGTAGAAACACCGAAAGAAGCACCGTGGCATGAGCGCGTGGCCCCCACGGATCTGACTGGAGGCGTAACCTATGAATGGCTGAAGGACGTGACCTCTCGCGTGACGACACTTGAGGGTAGCCAGAGTAAGGGAGAAGCCAAGAGGTCAGAGACAAAAGAGGAGATGGACATGATCGAACCAATGATGACTGAGCCCAAGATCCGAGATTGCAATTGGGAGCAGTTCAAGAACCGCTTTTCACCCGAGGACTGCACATATGCGATCGAGGTTCTCCTGACCGGAGATGATCTGGACGGAGAAATGGAGGACGAGCAGTTGAGACGTTTGCCAACGGAGAAAAGGAAGAAGCTCATGGAATCCAACCAGAAGAAGCCTGCCAGAAGACTTCAAGCCGACAAGAGACCCGACAAGGATCGTATGGAACGAATCCGGATCAACTCTCCCGCCATCTTGTCATTTCTCGGTGGTGTGACCGGGGACACATCCTGGGGTGAAAAGCCTCACACATTCTTGAGGCCTTTTAAAACCCTGATTTACTTTCATGGCCGACTCGAGGAAGAGTTCGACAAACTGAAGGCAAGGTTTGAAGACAATGGGCCCCCAAATGAAGAGCCATCCCTGGAAAGCGTGGAATCACCCAAGGCGAACGCGACTGAGGATTTGACGACATCAGCTGCAGATGATTCAGGAGAGGCCTCGGCAGAAGAAAATGTAGATTGCAGAGAATCAGTCATCGCGCCCAAGTCTCCGAATCCTACGGAAGAGTCGACGAGTGGAGAGCCCCCCATGGAGGGCAACAACAACACCTCGCAGAGCGCACCGAGTCACATTCAAGGGGACGATCTTACTGAGGTTGACTATAAGGAGATCAAGTGCTACATGGAGTTTGCCAAAACAAGGCTTCTCCCGACCCATCGGAAGTTCGAGGACAAGAATCACAGCCAACGTGTCAAAATTCGGTTCGATGAGCTCTGGTCGTTGTATCGCATAGGAGAGCTCGTCTTCTCACCAGGTGACTCGAAAAACAACTTTTCTGACACTGATCCTGAGAAACACCGATCTCGCGCGGGACGACACAGGGCCAGAAGAATATGGAAAGTGTGCTGTATTGATTCCGATACTCCGGATTGGACTGTCGACAACCTCGAGGATGAGAACGGAAGCTTTCGCCGCAGCGCCGCGGACAACAAAGATGACGAGTTCGCGCTCAGGGTCTATTACATCGACTATGATGGAAGCTCTTATTCTGGGGTTGGACGCCAATGGACCGTCGGGCGCTTTGAAGGTGAATGGGATGTGACCAAGCTTGATTTCTATCCGGTCAGGTTTGAGAAGGGCTTTGAAGCCATCGCTTCCAAACTAGTGGAATCGGGAGAGAGATTCCAAAATCTCATATTCTCGACGACACCAGCAGTTCAACACGACGGCTGGACGCTTACCTACGACCCTGCTGGTGAACAGCTGCCGGACGAAGCTGGCAAGAAGGCCGAATACATCGACAGCGATGTCATAATTGACTTTCACGAAGCATACCAGACGAACCCATCGTGGAAACCCACATTTTCATCGTTCATCAGGGCCACGTTCGAACCTGAAACCTCATATGACGAGTTTGCAATAATCCAGTGGTCCGGGTCAGACAGATCCAGAGCAACCGCCAAGCTAACCGAGGTCGTCATATCAGACGACGACGTGTTCTCCCTTCTATGGAACGACTTTGCCGATGTGGATAACTTCATGACAGATCCAGATCTGAGGCCCGTCGAGATTCGTCAAGCCAGGCGCCAGTTGTCGGGCCAAGACCTTGCACTCTTGCCCTCACGCATGTTTGTCTACTCGTTGAGGAACCGCAAATTCATCAATGCAGATGTACAGAACTTGAAACCCATCGAGGTCATGTCAGATCCTTTCAGCGATCTCAAGATCGAGGAACCTCATAAGCGGCTCATCAGATCGGTTGTGCAGGATCATTTTGACAAGAAATTGGTCCAGCGACAGCTGCGGGAACAAGACGTTGAGCCACTGGAGCAGGATTTTATCCGAGGGAAAGGAAAGGGTCTTGTTATCATGCTGCATGGTGCCCCTGGCGTGGGCAAGACTGCAACAGCCGAAGCGGTCGCCTCTGTGCACCGGAAGCCACTATTTGCCATCACTTGCGGTGATCTGGGTATTGACCCTCGGGAGGTCGAGTCGACCTTGTCTGAGATATTCAGGCTGGCTAATCTCTGGGATTGTATTCTTCTTCTTGATGAAGCTGAGATCTTTCTATCTCGCAGGGAGAAGAAGGATGACAATCTCCAAAGAAACGCCCTTGTCTCGAGTAGGTGTCCACAAACATGCAACTCAAGATTCTCCACCCTCTAACGACATTCTACAGTCTTTCTCAGGACCCTTGAGTACTACCCAGGGATCCTATTTCTCACCACCAACCGCGTTGGCGTGCTGGATGAGGCTCTAAATTCTCGCGTGCACGTGAGCATCTACTTCCGTCATCTCGACCGGCAACAGACCATGGCCCTATTCAAGATGAACATCAAACGCTCAGAGATGATTGCAGAACAAAGAGCTGCGAGTACGAATGAGCCCCCACTGCGCATCATGGGAGATGAGATCAAGGATTTTGCTCTCGAAAACTTTTACAACCACGCTGAATCACCAAGCGGGTTGGGTACATGGTGGAATGGACGTCAGATTCGCAACGCCTTCCAGATCGCCACTTCACTTGCGTATGCCGATGCGAGAGACCAGCAGGATGATGAGAAGAGGTTTCTCGGACGAGAGCACTTTGACCAGGTTCTCCAGGCCATGGAAGAGTACACTCAGTATCGTCAGAATCTCTTGCATAAGACAGACGACGACCTGGCCGCAGAACGTGAGGAGCGCTACGTACGAGTCGGCGCTGACAATACCAGGCGAGGTCAAAGTCGGGGTTTGGAGCCCATCACCTCGGACTATTCCAGGCCTCGGGCGTACCACCGTCAGCGTCCACCCATGTCGCCCTCCCCCTCAAGTGCCCGAGGATTCGGTGAGCGGGGTGCCGAGTCTGTGAGAAAAGATCCTGCTACTCCGACACCGCAGAGAAAAGAGTCCTCTTCACCGTATCCAAGGCCGTATGCTGCACCCTCGGGAAGCGGAGGTCGGCCCATGTCTCGGGGCGAGTTCTACGATCAGGAGTATCAGGATCAGGGTTATGGGTTTTGAAGCTGTAAGGTCTAACTGGGGATCATATGTCGCCTTACTTACATCCTTTGTCTACTTTTTTTTACATGGCTATTTGGAAACGCTTTGGGCCTTAGTGGCTTCGATTTATATTGACATAAATGACTTATCAAGGCGCTCAAAGCGAGGCACTTGACCTTGATGGCGGCGAGAACGTCTCCTGTTACCCTTCTTTTGCACTTTTATGGGTGTTCGCGTCTCCATCTCGACCAGCTTCTGCTGACCGGCTCGAGATGGGTTCGGCAGCCTTTGACCCCACAACATTCGCCAGGCCAATTGATCCATGTTGACGGTTGGTTTTCAGTGACGTCGCCATTGCTTCGCTGCCATCGTCGTCGAATCCGCCCTAGTTTCCAATCCTCATCCTCCCTTACACGTGGAATGATGGGGGCCACCATAATCAGGTCTCCGTCTGGGGACAATTGAAAATCCAGTTCATCGAAAGCCCCTTTTTGTGGCCCACCACGCAAGTGCATCGTCCACGGCTCGTCACGATCTTGTCTTTCGGTTATCCCGACTTCATCTATGATAAAGAACACATTTCCAGCACATCATAGCATCATATCCCGATGCTAACACAGTGCCAGTGTGCAACTCCAACCCGCCGGCCCGTCTTCCGCAGATAGATACCGAGTAATCCGTAAAGCAGACGATGCATGACCAGGATTGTCTGATGACAGAGCTTTTGCATATAGTGAGACAGCCGAACTCAGAGGGTGGCCGGGATATGCCCCTATACGGACAAGCATACGCAGATTTTTGGAAACTTGCGTGGCGACATATTGGAAGCTCAAGACTATTGAGATTTGCGAAATCCCGTCGCTCAACGTGTGGGCCATCGATACTGTGAACGCGAGCGATATAAAGCTCATTATCAATGACCTTTGCTTTAGAAGTGTGCTTGGAGGTCCAGGGGCATGTAGATTTATGTGGTTGGTGTGGTGTTTGAGACCCCCAAACTGTTTTCCGACGTCTCCTTGTAAGATATTAGCGACCTTGAGGGTGCTGATCCAGAGGGAAATGAGGGCCTATGGCCTTGTTGAAATTGATAAACCTTTGAAACTCGTACTTGTACTCTAGGGAGCTCAGTGGCAAGCCATACGGTTCGCCGTAAAGATGCCGATTCATGACAAGGCGTGCCTCTCCAAAGTTGACAACAGGCCATTTGGTCTCGGGCATCCAGGCCAAAGGATGGACAGGCATTTCGTTCTCAAAACCCCACCATGACGCCCCCTCAAGGAGAGGTGGGCGGTGGTGTCCTTCCCCAAATGGGTGCCAACTCAAGTGGCCTCGACCTGACTCGAGGGGACAAAGAAGGCGGCAGTCAAAGCAGAAAGCCAGAGTAGGATGGTCCCTCTCGAGAAGCAGGAGTAGTTCGTCCCTCTCCGAGAGCTCGGACTGTTTTGGAAGAGGGAACACGGTTCGGCCGGGGTAGTTCCCAAGGGCTGGTACTCTACCAGTTGGGTAAAGGCCAGTGAAAAGAGGTTTTGCTGTAAGAGCGAGGGCGACGCGCGAGTAGGAAGGGAGCTGGTCTGCGATCATCCACATGATCTCCCACGGCAAAGAGAACAGCTTGCTGCGAACTGGTTGTCTTGGGATATATCGTGCCATGCTGGGGGGTGGCGGAGTATTGGTGATGGAGAAAAGTAGAGTTTTCGAGTCGTCTGGGGGGAGGCAGCTTATTTATGTGCAGAATTTGATGACCACTTGATGATAAACCTTGAGGTGGTTTGTTGAGTCACAAATCTGAACCTTTCATCTTAAAGATCTGTATGATTGGCAATTGTCTCTGGTTTCTCGTACGGGGATTAGAGCAGTTAAATACCCCATGAAAGGCTTCACCTTTCATTTTATATAGACAGGTATGAGTCTTCGACTGCAGCCACCCGTAGACAGTAGGAAGGCTGAAAAAGGCCACTGTATTAGTATTGGGATGTAATGCTATGATGTATTGGAAATATGTCGTTTGTTATAGTTGAATCCCGGAATAACTGAGCCTGAAGATCGGGGCGAATTCCACGATCAAGGTCGAGAGTACGGACATGCGGGTCGACGGATGTAACCAGGAAAGTAGAGAATGGCAAGCTTCTGACTGAAAGATTAGACTGCGTGCCAATTACGTCTTTTGTGATACGAATGTTTCCCCAGAATTTATCGTTATACGTTCATACTTGATGGTGCCTTGGACCCTTGTGGCTCGCTTTTGTCTTGGCATGAATGACTCATCAACGTGCTCAAAGTGAGGCATTCAACCTTGATGGTTATGAGATCACTTCTAGTTAACTCTTTTATTTAAAGTCCACTCTTTACTCGTCTATTTATCTATATTCTTATCCGATACATAAACATGTCGCAGAAGCCCGCACCTACGGCCATCGGCCACTTTGACTCATCGGCCGCTCAGTATGAAGCCTCTACCGGCGGATGTACTCGAGAGCTTGCTCGGTTGCTCCTCGACATTCCACAGCTGGAAAGCATCTACCAACCAAGCGCAATCGTGCTTGACAATGCATGCGGAACCGGCATCGTAGCCGAGGAAATCATATTGCGTGCCCGTCGAACCAACACGAATGCACCCAAGCTTTACGCTGTCGATCCTGCTCCCAACATGGTCGAGATATCTCGGAAGAAGCTCGATGCCCTGGGAACTCCTGAAACCTCGAGCACTGCCATCATGCCTGGCGAGAAGCTTGAGTTTCAAGATGGCATGTTTACCCACAATATCACAAACCTGGGTATCCTCTTCTACACAGATGGAGACGCGGGAGCCAGGGAGATATATCGGACTTTGAAGGCTGGTGGTGTTGTGGTTGTTACCTCTTGGGCTGTCCTAGGCTATCTGGACGTCATCCGGCCGGCTCAAAATGTTGTACGACCAGATGATCCCCCATTCAAGCTACCCATTCCAGAAAAGTGGCTTGATTCGGCTTATGTTGAAAAGTGTCTTAGAGATGGCGGGTTTGGCAACGTTACCGTCTCTGAGAAGATTGTTCACTATGGTGCACCATCTGCAGGGGGCTTGAGTGACCTGATCCTGAACTCGTTCAGGATGCTTTGGAAGGACTGGTCAGAGGATGACCAGAACAACTTTCGTCGAGCGGTCCGTGAGAAGATCGAGGAGGTATCGTCTTCCTACACTCTGAATGATGGAAGTCAGGGCGTTGGCGTTCCCATGACGGCTATTGTTGCAGTCTGCCAGAAGTGAAACCCGTGAAAGGGTAAGAACTTTGGCCAGACAAAAACGATTACAACTTTATGTCAGTGCATTTTATTCAGAATATTCCGTCTTGAAATCAAATGTTTATTCCATTGTTCAATGACTGAATATAGCACCGCCAGGCACTATGTTTCGATCTAAGAGTGCCTGTTCTCGTCGGGTAGTGGTCTTAGTTGGCAATTCGACGGCAGTTAATATATATTAAACCCAAAAAACTGCGTTGTTCTAGCCTAATAGCTACAGGCTGCTATGCTTGAGCGCCATCCTCACGCACGTTAATTCGGGGACATTGCCTTTGCGATCTCAGGTCCTTTACTCCAAGGCTTTGGTCGCCTGGGAACGACAGGGCCGTTGATCGCTCCGAGAGGTCTTTCCATGGCCTTTCCGACTGCCATGTCGTCCGACTTCCTAACATACTCCTCCATCGGCTCGACTTCAGTCTTCTTCACTTTAGTCCTCTTCTTCTTCTTTGGCTTTTCCACAGGCTTCTCCTCCTCGTCCGTCTC
This sequence comes from Fusarium duplospermum, assembly GCA_003946985.1. NCBI lineage: Eukaryota > Fungi > Ascomycota > Sordariomycetes > Hypocreales > Nectriaceae > Fusarium > Fusarium duplospermum. Next base: position 161,312 of record NKCI01000070.1, on the reverse strand, counting down.
AGTCTCGTTCGAATTTGTTCTGACCTCGTCCCTGATCGCGATTGGGCCTTCCGCACTCCTCATTCGCACTGCGCCGGCTGCGATGAGGGCTGACACCACACAAACACGCGGTGCGTAGGCAGCTTCGACGAAAAAGGTATCGGGAGCGTCGCGGTAGGCCCAGAAGGTTGATGCAAAAATCGCTGTGAGGACCGATTTGAGCGTCCCCTTGTCGAGTATAGAATCCTGCCTGAATTGGATGGCGAACGGGAGACTGGGCTTCATAGTAAGCTTTCGATGGAGAAAGTTGCTTTGGGACGAGAGTTTTCGTTGCTTAGGTCGAGGTGGGGAGATTGTTGTGGATGAAGTTGTATCTAGGAGAGATCGAAGTGGTCACTACAATTTATAGCCAAATCTCGCCCTTAGTCACGGGCGTGAGGGATGCAGATGCGGTCTTCAGACCTTTAAACAGAAGAGACTGAATCGAAGATGTATTACGCAGACGCATCATATCATGTCTTTACTTCACAGGCACCCCTACCCTGCGCCGGATGTCACTATCTTAGTGTTCGTTGTACCTGGTCATCATATCGCCATTCGTCTCTTCATGGCAGTGATTCAAGCCAGCTAGGCCACGCGTCCAAAGGTAACCATCCAGGTCAGAAGCGATATAATCGCCTCGCCCGAGCAACTTTTTGAAAGGGCTAGAACGTCTTATCCTTAGGCAGTTAACCCCAAAGAGGTGCGTATTGTTGACCATACCACGGCTAGTGGGCAGGGGGCCCGCGGATACATACTCGCAGTTGACGTCTACGGCTTCTTCGAGTAGAATCTTGACGGCTGCTTCTTGTTTGCGCTCTACTGCCCAAACCAATGGAGTAAATCCATGGCAAGCTTCTGGGTCGGCATTCGCTCCTCCTTCCAATAGAAGTTTTATAATAAGAACATGTCCTTGGCATGCTGCCATATGCAACGGCGCTTCTCCCCGATAATCCTCATGGTTGACATCGGCCCCTAATTCGAGGAGAACCTGCACTATGGCTGCATGGCCGCGATTGGCGGCAGAATGCAATGGAGTTCGATCAAGAAAATCTTTTGCGTTTATGTCGACCGATTGTCGTTGACTCAAAAACCTCCGCAACGCCACCGTCAATCCGCGTTGTGCTAGTACATGTACTAAGGTGAAACGGATCGGTGGAGCATATATGCCCTCGTTTGCGAAGGGGAAAATGCGAATCCATCGCGCCAGGATAGTGTCTGGCGGCCAACTGAAGGGGTGAGATCCTTCTTGGGAACTTTCCTGGCTTCTTTCAAGGTGCGAGATCCACGACCTGGTGGCATAGCTTAGTAGGGGATAATGAAACAAAATATCTTGCTTCACTTGGTTCTGCTGTTCGACGTTCATATCGTGCCAGTTGGGCAGTTGGGCAATCTCCTCCATGGTCAAGTAGTGAATGCATGCCCTGTACAGGTTGTAGTGGGTTGCTTTGGTAACTGAGAAGTGCCTATCCCCGGAAGCTTCTTCCATAGATTCGTGAGCCCTATTATCAAAGAAGTCCTTAACTGACTGATGTATAAACTGAACTACACATCTCTTGGGGGAGTGAATGATCTCAGCTAAGTCGTGGCTCAGCGTCTTGACTTTTCGTTCCATGACATCGTCGTTTTCGGTATAGTCAGGAGTATTTTTGTACTCTAGCAATGAAGTGTGTGATGAGTCGGGGTCGACGACCATTGCCCACCGCAATTCGTCCACCGACAGAGGCCGCCTGGCATAACTAATCCATTGCATCATCTTCAGGGATGCCGGCGTCTTTTTTGTGTCTCGGACTATCTCAGCGTAGAGAGTGTTGAGATCCCGAGGAAGTGTGTCAATGATCTTGTTGATCAGCTGGTCAGCGCTGTTGAGATCATCTACCAGCTCAAGATCCAGAATCCGGTCAACGACGAGGCGGGCCCAGATGAAGAGACCATCGGAGCGATCGGTGATAAGATCCGGAAGGGCAAATGTGGTAGGATTTTGGAAATCGGAAAGTCGGGCTTGGACATAGGTGAGAATGTCCTGTCTGTTTTCATGCTCGGTGCATATTTCGAAGCCACCCTCCCAGCTCTGGACAGGGTAGTGACGGCAAGCAAAGCAAATTTGAAGCTTCGAGCGGGCAGACCGGCCATGTAGTAAGTCCTTGAAATGTCGTATGACGGCTTTTGCATTCTCAGCTCCGCTCTCGTCTAGGGCGTCAACAAATATCCAGACAGGGCGGTTCTTCAAGATGTCGAGAATTGACCGCTTGAAAAGTTCACGCAGCTCATCAATCTCCCAGGTCCAGTCTAGTCCTGGTCTGCCAATTCCATGCCGCCGTTGCTCAAAGGTGGCCACCAAATCGGCCAGATTCTCAGGCATTTCGGAAAGGACTTGGTGTAGAAGCGAACGGAAGAGGCCGAGCTGGTTCTTTTGCAGGCCGCTACCGCGACCGTGAAAGAAGAAGGACAATGTCAGTGCCTTCTTTGCCTCTTTGGTTGACTTGAGCTCGTGAAAGGCATGTCGTAGTAAGGTTGATTTTCCCGAGCCCGGCTTGCCCTTAATCCAGAGCAACCCACGTTGCGAAGATTTCCAGTTTTTCCATACTTTGTGTCGAAAAAGCCACTCGCAGGTTCCCCCGGTAGAGACCCCAATGGTATTGGGCCGGTCATTCATCTCTGGATATGCTAAGGACCCCAAGCAATCTTGGACCAGGGCCCGTGCGGTATCGGCTCGCCTTAGAATCACATGAGCTTAGATCTTGACTGGTGGGAAGGTTCTGACGAAAAGTGGACGTTGACATACGAATTGAAACTCTGATCGCCGTACACATACTGATTCCCGAAGACTTGGTTCTGGACGGTGCCTGTTGAGACGCCCTTTGGCGTCGGGGTTGAGGTTGAACCCATCCTTGGGTTCTAAGGCTTCGACTTGTCCTTGGAGGGGACATACAGGGCCCTCTGCGTCATTTTAATATCAGGCCTCGTTCTGGGCTGGGCTGCCGCTTCGCCTCTGTCAGCATGCATCCAAGACATGTTGGCTAACCGCCTCTTGTCTACCTGGGCCCTGGGCCAATCGTTAGAGTCAATCCCCAGCCGCACCGCCCTCATTTCAAATGTGCATTGTTTGTTGCCTAGCCGAGACCAGCTGACCTAGCCAAGACCTCCGGTGGGTGGAGCGGTGGCTGGTTGAAAATGGGGGAATATCCTCTCAGCCTGATCTGCTTGATTCGGTGTCGTTGGCCCAGAAGCTTTGGCTCAAGCCCCCCCGACTTCCAGCTTCTTCCAGCTTCCATCTTGATTCTTAACAGTAAAACAGCGTATTTACTCACACAATGTCGCAGCTTGGCCTGGAACAGCTTTCCTCCCCCGAGAGCGCAGATCTTGAGTATGTCTCACACTTCCCCTCATCCTTCAACTGCCTTCTGACCTGGTCACTAGCATCGTGTTTGTCCATGGGCTCTTTGGCAACAGACTCAATACCTGGACCAAAAATGGCGTTCTGTGGCCCAAACAACTCCTCAGCGAGGATCTCCCCAAGGCTTGCATCTTCACCTTTGGCTATGATGCCGACGTGACCAAGTTTAACCTTGATCAAGAAGTTACTAGAGGGACTATGGAATCTCATGCAGCGGATCTTTGTGAAAGATTGGCTGGGCTAAGAGCTAGGACTGAATTAGTGAGGACTTTTTTTACTCTGTCTTCACGGTGACAGTCGTAACTAACAACCCATTTGCAGTCAGATCGACCGCTGGTCTTTGTCGCACACAGCCTAGGCGGTTTAGTTTGCGCGCAGGTCAGTTACCCTCTCTACCTTTAATATCTAGGCATATTCTCATGCTTCTTTAGAGGGTTGTCAAAGGTGCTCTGGGAGATGGGACGGACAACTCCTCCATGATCGCCAACCACACTCGTGGCATCGTCTTCTTGGGGACGCCCTTTCACGGCTCGCCGGCAGCCCCTTGGGGTAAGACAATCAGCACGATGGTCTCCATTATCCACGAAACCGACTCGCAAAAGGTAAAGGATCTAAAGCAAAAGTCGGAGAAGCTGCAGATCCTGGCCGAGTCGTTCGCCTCAGCGTTGCATCAGCGTATCAGAGACAACAATGAGATTCGTGTAGCCTTTTTCAACGAGACGAAGAAGCTGCACGGCGTCTTGGTGAGTTGATCAACATTTACTATTGACCATCTCGGAGTTGACGACGGGTATATAGGTTGTTCCTGAACGGAACTCTTGGATACCTGGGTTCGGAGACCACGCGTCTATCAACGCTGATCACTCCACCATGTGTAAATTTGCCGATCAAGACAGCCCTGGTTATCAAAGCGTTCTCGCTGCGATACTCAAAGTCTCAGTCAGAGACGATTCTCGGTCCGACGAATCTGTACGTATGCCTCCCTGTGAAATTATTGTGTCTAACGACGGTCTAGTCTCGCGGCACGGGCATCGTAAACAACAACTGGGGAGAGGTCAAGAACCAAGTGCTTGGTAATCAGACCATTCAAGGAGATATGAACTTTAACTGAGAAACAATTTTCTAGCCTGGTTGTTGGAAAGGGAGTGTATGAGAAACTGCTAGGCTTGGGGCGCTTGTGCTTGGCAACAACATCCAAGCCATCGAAGACGTGAGCACCGCAAGATCAGGCAACTTCGGGGGGTTGACGAATCCCAGCAGAGTTCTTTAGTCAAAACCAGACGTGTATTGACCAACTAACACATGCCGGCCACGATAGGAACAGATGCTATCAAATCATCTGTGAAAACGCGGCCCGTTTCTAATCTACATTTATGAGTAGTCCGACGCTGCTAGCCAGCATGATGTTGTTTCAACATCCACGCACTTACGAGTGCACGAGAGCCTGTTGTAGACCTTCCTCCTCCTTCTTCTTCACAGATACTCTTATCATCGGAATTTAAGGTATCAAGCCAGTCATGCTTACAGATGTCTCGTTCTGCAACAGGAAGACCGTCTGTCGCTCGCATCCAGTTCAACACAGTGCGTGTGGCGAGCTCAGAAAGGTCCTTTTCCCGATCCAGATGGCTGTAGTTAATGTGGCCAGGAAGGTGGTTTAGTGGCGGCGAAGGAGTAATACCAGGGCGTATCGGGCGCTCGTCGTCGACGTGCTAGACCTCTCTTATTCCTCTAGTACAATTCCAAATAATTTTCGGAAGTCTGAGCCCATGTTTGCTGGGATACGTTACATGCAGTTTAACTTCAATGTCCAAGTCCCCCATCGCAGTCACGCCCGGCGGTGGATAAGGATAAAGCGGTGGGAACTTGGAAAGGCCCTGGGGGAGGTATGCTAACCGCCATTCATCCGCCTGAGCAATTGAGCTAGCCTTGGGATGGGCGCGGGAGACAGACTCTTGGATGAATGAAGTGAGATTTCCAGTCCTAGAAACTTGATGGAGGTCGATTTCCTCACTTCCTAGGGGTCTTGAGGAGGTTCTTGTATGCTCCTGTTATCATAGCACTAAGCCAGAAAAACCTCAGATGTGGCCTTCGGAGGAAGAACATGCGCCCAAGCGGATCAATAATCGGAGGTGAATTTCGGGCACGCGTCATATGTTGTTTCTACTTCACAAGTAACCCTACCCTATCTCCCCCATTATCATCCTCATCACCATCCTACACCTGTTTTAGCCCTAACTTCCAGACCCTTTTCCTCCATGTTGCTGAACAAGCGGACAAGAGTTCAGGTGGCCGACGATTGGTCTCTCTTCGCGTCCTGACATGCTTATTTTAACGGTGCATGATCACCACTGCCGCTGAATCAAGCAACGGGACCATAGTGTCATCAGCAACTCGACACCTCCCTAATGAAAGACGCTTTGCTTCATCATGGCCGGTAACATTGGCGACGAGCCATTGCTACATTGAAAGTCTGCGCCTGGTCCTTGAGCGAGCACAGTCGCGCTAGTTGGTTCAATCCTAATCCCTATCACCCGTAACAGCGGGGTTTCGTCCCCATGTTTTCGCTCAGTGCCTATCAAGGCTATCATGCATTTTTCAGCGCAATTGGGGTCTTCAATTCAGCGCACTCAGGGCGTTCAGCGGAACTGGGGCTGTGAGATTCGTAGCCAGATTCTTAATTGCACCGCCAGCCGTGGACATCTGAGCTGTCCCGTGCCCGCTTAGTTTTTCTGGGCAGAAGCTTGCTCGGGTGGAATTCATGTAGGTGTTACTGTGTTTATTGAGGCTTGGTACAACTGTTTTATTTCTATTGACTTGCTCCAAGCCCCCCTTCCCCCCCTGGCCCTGTGCAGCGTTTCGACTCAGGAGTACATGAAAGCCTAGGTAGGTAGGTAATGTTACATTACGGCTGAGGACTCAGTCGGATGAACCGTACCGTTGGAAATGAAAAAATAGGCAAGCAGACGGCGACCTTCGACCTTATTGGTCATATCTCAAGGACTCTCCGCTTTTTCCCCGCGCGAGGGCTAATATTAGACCCCTCGTGCTGTGCCATTCCATCAAGGCGTCCAAGTCTACCGTCGATCCTTTAGGTTAGCTAGCCGAAAGAGCAGGGAGCACGAATCACATCACCGACTGCAGTCTGCATGAACCAAAGCCACATGGGGTTCTAAAGAAGAGACAGCCAGTTTAGAATAATTCTTGTAAAACAGAGACGAGAAAAATACATATTCTAAATGGCACGTATGTACACTGACCTGTTCACCAAAGGGGGGATATGTAGGTGGAAGGAGCCTTATGCCTCGGGATCCAAGTACGACGCTCTTAAATACTAGAAAGAACAACAAGTTCCTGAGGTTAAAAAAAGAAAGAAAGAAATTTAGAATTATGGCTTAGGAGGCTCCATGGCCGCAATAGTGGGAACAAAAAATACGGCAAGCGGGTAGCTGCCTTTAGTGTGATTGGCCCCTGAACCCAAAGGTTGGGCTAATTAAAAGGCCTTCCATGTCATCCCGAGCACAATTACGATGATACTAAAGGGCCACATATCCCCTTCTATCTTTTGTTGCAAAATACACTTGCAAGGTAGGAAGTGGGCAATGGAGAGCATGGCCTGCTCTGATCACGAACCTAGAATAGATTAAGCGCTGATGGGGATCTGGAGTGCAGGGATTTTAGCAAAGACGGCCAATGACCTCGTTTGCGTTCATGGCTGTGGTGCCTAGAGGTATGTCTACATCATCCCTTGAGATAGACATAAGAGCGTCTTCAGCTTCATCCATGCTTTACTGAACCAACTATGCCGAGGTAACTATTCAGTGCGCTTTTCCTGATATTGATTCATACAAGCCAAACCCTACACTTCCTCACATCAAGGCGCCGTGCTATCGATACCAACAGCTAGTTTGTTAGGCACATAGGAGGGCCTCCCGCTCCGTTTCATACACTTTTTCCTGAGGCGCAGTTGAAGGGCGCAGCTGGGAACCTCCAACATTCCCATCCTTACTTGGGGGCGAATTCGTGTAATTGGTTCAGCAATCTGCACGAATTGTATTTTCAAGGCCCCGCTCTTTCGGCTGTGCGGAGGTTGCCTGAGCTGCGCTGACCTGCATAGACCTATGTATCATCCTACACGACATGATAAATAGCAGAAGTCGACGCTTCTCTTAGCATTGAAAATGATTTCGTTAACCTCACTGAATATACCCTCATGTCGTCACAAGACTCGCCAGCTAGCTTTGGCGCCATCGGCGTTGAACCACCAGTACTATCTGTGGCCTCCTCAACTGCTTCCATTGTCTTTGAATGGGTAGCCCTTCTCCCTCTGGGCATTTATCTTGCTAGCAATCGGCTTCCACATCGTTTAGTTGGACAGACTGCATTGACAGGCCACGTACCCATTGCCCTTTTCCCTCGTTTGGGAGTCTTGGGGACCCTTGCCGACTTCCTCCAACAAGGCCAGGACTTCTTCGATCGTGCTTCTTCAGTAAATGACCTACGTCGGAAAGTGTGGGACGTCAACTGGGGTAGCATCTTTCCCTGCGCTAATGGAGCCGTGGCGGCTATTCTCAGCGCTCATGCCCTTCGGCGAGTGAAGGCTCAGAAAGTACCAGAAGACGTGGATCAAATCCCTGGCTCGAACCGGTCGTTCGAGCCGCTGAAGCCCGAGAGTCCTTTTCGCCGTTACCAGAAGCTGAATATTCTTCGCTTCACCAAAACTTCAGAGAACGCTACTCATGTAGGATGCCTTTGGCGTGGCTTTCCTGTGGCTTTGGAGGTGTTCCTCCTTATTGGGCTTCTAGGGATCAACGTTATCTGTTTCCTTTTTGGCCTGTATGGAACAGCTACGGCGGTATTCCTTGCACTTCTTTTACGGATTAGCAGACAGCTAATGGTCATCGAGAGACCTAGTGGCTATTTGAGGAACAATGAGGGCGATAAGCCAGGCTGCATGCTAGTCTCGCTCCATGAAAACGCCTCGTCATGGGATCTTTACGTTGGATCCCGTGGCATCATTGACACTATTCTCAATAAGACGATGGTCCAGGATGTAAAGTCTTCTCTGGGTGTTTGGCATGCCTACGGGCTGCGAACTTTGGAAGGACTACAGATTCTGATCATGACCTATGCCGCTGCTCAGAAAGGCTGGGATGGGGTTGCGTTGCTCTCTCTTGTCGTCGTCGCATGGGTGATTGACTCCATCACCTACAACAATGACCGCACAGCTGCACAGTGGCTCAGGCGAGAGGGGGTACGAGTGGACGCAACGACCCTAGAATTCAGCGGCCGAACTCCCATGATTGGAACTATTCACGCTTTGGGAAGCCAGAGGTCTACGACCTGGATGGACGGGATTCTCACCCCGTCAAGCCGCCGGGATGTGTGGCTACGGAAGCTGGCATGTAAGGAAGTTGACCCAAGCTTTGAGAAGGGCCTCAGTGTCGGTGATAAGGAGTGGGTTGATTTGAATGAGAGATTGACACTCGTAGCACACGCTATGATACCACCTGATGTCATAGCGGAGACAAGCTCATGAAGATAAGCGTTCTGGATAATTAGGGGTCACTCTGTAACGTCTACATTTCCTACTATCTTAGCTCTGTATTACATCCAATTCCTCTTCTCTACCTTTCGCACCCATGGAAATCTTTTCACTCACAGACTATAAGATCCTTTGCCTTTTCCTCCTGTTCTCTTGATCTTCGGGAGGCCCTTGTCTCACATTTGGGTCGGCATCTTCCCGATCCAGAGGGCCGACCGAAATTTTGAGTACATACTCTCTCAATGCACTCTCCCGTGATAGGCTCATCGATCTTTCCCGTGGAGGCCTAGGAAGAAGGTGTGTACCAACGACGAAATTCTTCGTCTTCTCCACGGCAGCTGCTGGGTAATCTGAGCTGGATGGCAAAGTGAAATAGATCTGTGCGGCCAAGTCGTTGTATACGTCGGACACATCTTCATCCAGTGGATCTCCCAGCCGTTCCCAACCTTCTTTCCCCCTCCATGAGATTCCAACATGGGGAAAGCAATTCTCCCTGAGGTTGATGATGACGTCCAACTCCCACTTCAGTCCTTCGTCGTCAAGTTCGATTGTGAGGAATACTACCGTACTTGGCTCAACGGAAAGTTCTTCCGTCTCAGAACTATGAGTATTACCTAATGTATGGGGAGAGCCCCCTAGACTCTGTATGTGGTTGTTTGTAAAAGAAGGACTGAATTGTGCAGCATATTTGCCAACAATTTTGATCTGCTCTGGATATTGAAGAACAAACATCGCTGCATAGGCGAGTTGGTTTGAGTAGTTATCAGCACGAATGAGGGCCGATTCATCGTTGCTTCCTTCTTTCCAATCATTACACTTGACTTGGCCCATGTCGCAAAGCTCATTGATGCGTATTCGATGGTAGGCATCGGTGTCAGCATCGTAGGTGATGTATATGCCGGTTCCCTTTTGGTTTTGGGCGTCGTTGCTTGATTCAACCCCACAATCGAGTCGAATGAGGCGAGTGTTGGAATTGTCTTTGTGTCTCCAGTGCTTGGCAGTGATTTGCAAACCTCGGTTGGTCATGGAGAAATCGTTCTGGTCGTGTCTCAATGCTTTGACTTTGGAACCATCCCAAAAGTCCCTAACTGAGCGTGCGAGTATTCCCCATCCGAGCTTGGAATTGGAGAGCTGTGGCTTGCCCTGATGTCTTCCATGGTGAGAGTGTCCACCAGTTTCCAGTTTCTCTTTCCAGGCAAACAGTGAGTCGTCGTTATAGACTATAATCAATTGACGCTGGAGTCTATGAAATGCTTGTCGGCGTCCCTCTCCATAGATCAGGGGGAGGCTAATTCCAAACAGACCCAATAATGAGTATGTCTCGTCTTCTTCGATCGTTGTTTCGCGCCGAGAAGCCCAGGAAAATCTCATTGCTGTCGAGCATGAAGCAAAGTCTGTAGGGTTGAAGCTTGATAAGTAGCGAGGCTCGATATTGCTCGCTTCTTTCACCTCGGCGGCCCAGTTCTCTCGAGTCCCAATCCGCAACCATGTTCGATCAACAAACACCAAGTAGTGAGGAGCAAGAAGTTCCTGTAGAGTCCAGCCCCTGGTGAACCACTTGGAAGCGATGAAGAAGCTCCCGAGGGCTTTGTGGAGTGGGCTGCTGGGGCTGGCGGCGTTTCCATTGCCGAGGGTCTCATCAAGATCCGCATTTCTGTGGAGATCCATATTTTTAATCTCTTGATGGACATGCACATCTTCTAGATGGGCGTAGCAAATCCCAGCATTCTGATACCATCGAAACATGGCATTTATAGCTTCTTGAGTGTCTGCCGGGTTGGTTTTGTCGATGCAGCAGGTATCCATCCATGCCCATTCCCAACCATCCTTAGCAGCACGGTCGCAGTATTTTCTCAACTTTAACCAGCCCTTTTGCTTGTACACGTCATTCTTAATGTCTCCCTTTCTCGTTTTCATATCCTGGTAAGTGATTTCATCCTTGGACGATATCCATGTGTGTGAGAGAATAGCGTAAGAAGGGAAGGGAGTAGGAACGTCGCTAGCCTCAAAGAGTTCGTAAGAGTTTGTTGCCAAGAGCCTCATTTTGGCTTAGAGGTTACTAGGCAACGGGCACGCGTAAGCATAGGAATTGAGGTTAAAAAACCTTGATCTTCTTCTACCTGGGTACACAAGCAAGAATTGAAGCCGCCCTGTTTGAGATCCACCAGTCGGAATCCAGCGGAGGAGTTGATCCGGCACGCTCGGGCCGATTGATTCTCCTGAACGGTGAGAATTGAGTGATTAGATTGGCTGACCGGTTAGTGTAGACCCACAAGGCGGACCGGCCCGAGGCTCTTCGGCAGCTAACGTATCTACGCCCAGACGTCAGTCGAATTCTCACACATAATATTGAATAGGTACCTGCAAAGTTAGCAGGATTAACTATCTTTTGTTCTTGGCTTTATTAACTATGTTGTTCAGTAAACAATAATAAGTATTAGGACTGGCCTACGAGTGCTTCGCAAGATGACGCGCATCTAAAGTGAAATGCGTTTGTGAGACGCTCTACATACATTACCTCGGCCCCGCGGCGTGGCGTGAGGAAAGTGTCCTTTCAGCTGGTCAGAACGATTTCATGCGTCTCTCTATCTTGATCATTCTGTTGAAGTTCGGGAGATTGGGATCTAGTGTGACTACCACGGCATCTCCTATTCCTACAAGGTTGGCGATCCTCTCTTGAACATCCGTGCAAACGAATGAAGACGATTGATATAAACAGGGTGAACTAAAGAAAAGAACCATACTCTCGACTACCTGTCACGTATGACACACCCCCAAAGCATGGCTCCGACTTGACCTCGGTCGCTGGTCGAGAAGACTTGAGGACGGTTCTGGCAACACTCACTCTTACTACTGGCAGGTGTCCTGCTAAGCCTGCGCTTGCTGCTGTCCCCCCTGTTGTCGTTTCTGCTCCTGCAAGAAAGGAAGGCAACATACCTTACCACCTTTGGATTTCCAGTGCGTGCGTAATATGTCTGCACGGCTAAATGCTTTTCCACAGCCCCAGGTGGCCCCATTTTGAAGCACGCCACTGCAAACAAATTCCCTTTCTCCTGTGTGCTTTTTTTGGTGACGATTGCGATCAGTTGCTCTCACAAACGTATCTTCACAGTGGCTGCACCCGTAGGGTCGCTCCCCCGTATGGGTCGAGATATGTGACTCCAGGTTGTATTTCTTGGCGTAGACTTTGGGACATTCTGGGCACTTGAACTCTGTTTGTCGCACCCGCTTCTTGCGCCCGAAAAATCGCTGCTGTTCGGCTTCAAGCTCCGACTCCAAGGATTCTGTTGGTTCTTGCCCGGTCTGCCCTTCGGTCGTACCGTTCTGAATGCTCTGCGCCACCTCTTCCTCGGTTGGGAATTCCTGATCGTGCATGGTGGCTGTAGAATGTTTGCTCTTCACATGTTTGTCTCGTTCCGCCGCTGACGAAAATCCAAGGAGGAAACCCATGCAGGCTTCATCTGCGCATCGGAATGGTCGAGTGTGCTTCAGCATGTGATTTTCTCGATCATGGGCTGACGGGAAGCCCGTGGTAAAAAACCGACAGCTAAATCTGGAGCATTTGAAGAGGTTCTTGCCGTATCTCTCTTCAATTCTTTGCTGGTCTGATGGTTCCAAGTCGGATGATACCAGTTGCTCTAGCGCAGTGCGAACCTGGCAGACAGTGTCTGAAAGCTTCAGAGCTATTTCGCCCTCCCTCATGTTTCCAAAAGTTCGCAGCTGTTTCTTTGACGACTCTACAGCTTGCTCGAGCTTCTCATAGAAGGGGAGTTTTTGGAAGTCCTGGAGTCTCTTTCTGGTTCTGTCCGACACGTGCAAAGTAGCGATTGGGCCTCTCCAATGTTGCTCAATGAAAAGGTCCAATGATTCAGCAAGCTCCTTCATCTGTCGTTCGTCGCCATTGCTTTGAGAAGTGCCAGCTTCCAGGTGCCGAATCCAATACAGAACAGCATAGTCCATGAATCCATATTCGCCCCTTAGCAACCTATCGTCTGTAGGCAGCTCCTTAAAGGCAGGAAGGTTGAGGTAGTCAATGCATCGACAGGCTATTTCGATTTCTTGAGCGGCTATATCGATATAATCTTTGTTTTCGACTAGGAAGCTGCAAGACTCTGTCTTAGTAGGAGTCGTCCATGACCTTGGCCTCCGGGAACTCACAACTTCGCAGTCAGGTGAACCAACTCTAATGTGCCATCTGGCTGGATCTCTACCAAAGACTCGCAAAGATTTTTGGAGTCCACTCTAAACCTGTTTCGTTCGACTTCAACGGATCGCTTGTCGAGGTTGATGGACTTCAGAATTTGTATCTCGTGCCATTTGAGAGATCTCTTCGCGCAGACCAGCCACCCGAGCAGCCACAGAGCATCCTTCCTCTCTTCAGGAGACCCTTCTTGGACAATCCTGGCCATTATTCGTTCGTAACTTCTCGGAAGTCAGTTAAAGTACTAGATCGGGGGTCTATTGACGCACGCTTCATTGAACCCTTTTGGAAAGTTGTTACCTACTTGCGCCTCAACTTCCGCAAGTGTTGTCTGACCCAAAAGATTGGTCCACACCAATTTTGCCATCAAGAACATGCCTTTGGCATTATTGGCCACATGGTTAGCAAATCTGGACGCTTCTTCCTCCGAAAGTCTGAGCTTGTCTTTGAGCTCGCTAGCTTTAGCGAGGCTGTACTGTCGAATGTCATTTTCGTTGCCCCCGGCTCCAATATCGATCGTGACAAGGTCGTTCAAGTCCTTTCGCGCGCTGTCATCTTGACTGACAAAAAGACAACGCAGTCTATCAGGACCGGCGTTGGGGAGTGTTTCGACCAAGTTTCTGAACCACTGAGTGATGGCTTTCCGCTCCTTTCTTGCACACTCGTCCAGACCATCAATTATGATGTACGCTCCTTCGCAACTTTCAAAGGCAGAAGTTAGGAGCTCCTTGAGCGTAGATGATGAGGAAAGAACCGCTTCACTGCTGTCGAGATGCTTCCCATACAAGTAGGCTAGTAAACCCTTGTCTTGTTTGAGGAATTGCACAAGGAAACTCCGGGCGAGTGCATCGAATGAGCTTTTTTCAGGATCATTGTGCTTGCAATAGAAGAACAGCACTGATACCGGGGGCTTCAGCTTTTGCGCTTCCTCTACCACTAGAGAAGCAAGAATAGTCTTTCCTATTCATCATTAATATTTATCCGGGGGAGGAACGCTATGAGGTATGAAAGTTACCTGCACCGGGCAAGCCCTTGATCCAAAGTGATGGGTGGATTGCAGGGCACCGAGGATTAAACCAGTCTTTGAAAGTCGGATGATCGAAGAGCCACCGACCAGTGCCAGGATGGTCGGCTCGAATTTTGGAAAAGCGATCTTGATCCGTGTCGGTATTCGTAGCTCTCAGCCAATTATGGACGTCCACACGCCGTTGATGGTTTTTCTCCTCTAGTCCGTCGTCCGGTGGAACCATTGTTCTTGAATAAGAGCCTTGCAACTCTCCAGTAGGCCTGCCGCCGAACTTTTGCTCAACATGCCTGCGTCGTTGAGCGATCAATGAGATCATTCTGTGGAGGCGAGGCTTAAGGGTACTCCAGGTCTGTTGAAACCGCTTCTCCCAACCTAAACGTCAACCATTAATAATTTCTAGGGTATAAAACTAGGGAATCTGTACTAACCTCCCCGTCGAAAGTGCTCAAGGGCGATCCTATGGAACTCCATGACATCTTCACATATAAGCACCAGAATGAGCCCCATGTCATGAGAATCGGGGTGGAAGAGATCTCTGTACTGTAAAAGAAGTGGGAATTCCTCCCCCATTCGTTCGTATGTATCAAGAAGCTCGTTGAAGGCTCGATCACAGGAATTCACTGTCTATCCATCTTGGTTAGTCACTAACACTAATTCTACTCGCGCATCAATCATTATACCTCTAACAAGAGTTTGACCGGCCCCTGGATAGATATCAGTGGCCGCCTGGCTATGAATGATTCAAGAAGTGACGTACCCAAATGAACGCCATAATCTCATGGCCAGGGTAGAATACCTGAAGCACTTCTCCATACTCCTCGGCAGCTTTGAGGAATAGCATTAGTCGGTTCGGGTTCTGAAGTCTTCGTTCTGCATGTTGTCGAACTTGCAAAGTTGCAATGCCCCTTTTTAGCGTCTCAAGCGTAGTGCCTTTGAAGGCCTCCTGGTCCCTTCTCCTCAAGGACTGTTCAAATTTCTCGAGTACCCTCTGAAGTGTCTCGAGGATCGAGTCGACTTTTTCGAAGCCGGGGTTATCGGCTTCCATTAGCACCTGTCCTTGCCGTTCAAAATCGCGAGAGAATGTGAAAAATACTATGACATGTGCTCAAGGTGTTGGTCGACTGGTGAAAGATCGCTTCGTGAACGAAGATGCGGGGTAGGACAAGTAAGGCGGCCCCAAATTCTTCACAGCAAACTTGGCACGCCAGATAGGCTGTCAAGTGGTATGTCAGGCCGCTTACCGAGGCCAGGGGAGAAGGTACACCAATTGGCCGCAAAATCGTTACGCCGGAGCCCCGCGAGCCCTTTCCTCTCTGACTTGTGTCTCATCAGACTCTGATCAGCGCACTACTGAGTCCTCCGCTAATCTTGGTGTTTGCCAGAATAGACATGTCAGGAACTCCTCAGAAAAGGGCATGGCCCTTTGGGGATCGCGAGGAAAACTCGACTACCCCCACTTCGGCGAGGAGCCTTGAACAAGTTGGCGACAAAAACACTTGTTTCGGAACCGTAAGGCTTCAAATCTGAAACCCGAAGGCAACCTAACGTGCTCTAGATCCTTGGCGAGAAAGCACGACTCATTCAATCAATGGAAACACAAGTCCTATCATCACAGTCCTTCACAGTTGTTCGAGAAGGCGAATTCTTTTCACTTGAGATTGCCACACACAAGGTTGCGCGGTTGACCAAAGGAATATCCAGAAAACTCCATGACTTCGACAATGGGCCGCAAGTCCGCCTCCTCGCGTATGTGCCCAAAAAGGACAGAAACGACTTGATGGGCACCCGAAATGTGAGGACCTCAACCCTACTTTCTGTGGAGATCAACGTATATGGCACACGAGGCGACGCCAAAGAGATTGGCACCATCTTGTCTAAATCCGGCATATTTCTGCAGCGTCCGGATTACGTACTCGAAAACACCGAGTACTACAACCCACACCTTTTTCGACTAGACGGATTTGCGGAACAAGTCCCGATCGAAACCCCGCTTTCATCCACAGAAGATGAAGTCGAGACTCAAGGCCATGCTTGGAGTGGAGAAGTCCAAGCAGATGATACTGCTGTGGTTAACTCGATTCTCGATTCGCTTTCACATCATGCTTGTTTGCGTGACATTCCTGTCGATAGACGTATCAAGAGCACCCTTTTACCGTGAGAAACTCCTAAACCAGCATCTAGGGGACGCACACTCACTCTCTTCTGTTTCGTATAGCCACCAGAAGGAAGCCATCGACTTCATTTCAGAGCGAGAGACTGGCACAATCCCTTCCGAATTGAGCTTGTGGAAGTACAATGATATTGACGCAGATGACCCTTTGTAAGAATCCAAACCCTATATTGACGTCCATGACTCACTCCCCATCTTCCTGCAGTTACCAGCATGTCTTTACTAAAGCAAAGAGTCCAAAGCAGCAGGAAGCGGAGGGTGGTATCATTGCAGATGAAATGGGCCTGGGCAAATCCCTCGTCATCTTGACGACGATTGCTGGCTCCCTAGACCGGGCAATGACATTCGTGGCCTCTGAGAACCAATCGCTCTCAACTCAACAGCTAGCAAAAGCTCCCTCCGCAGCGACGCTTATTTTAGCGCCATCTTCGCGTAAGTGCCATCTGATGACGCAATACGCAATTTGGACTGATCGAGCCTAAAGTTCTAATCGACAACTGGCTCAACGAAATCCGCAAGTATGCGTTTGCCCGATCCAATGTTTTCTGGTGACCTAACTAATAAATGAACAAGACACACCTATCCTTCAAGTCTATCAGTGCACAAGCACATGGGCCAAGAAAGACACAAAGAAGCACCTCTTCTTTTTGACCGTGCAGTAGTGTTTAGTACTTATGCTACAGTTGCCAGAGAGTTCTCTGAAAGCAATAGTGCTCTGGCCAACATTAAGTGGTTCAGAATTGTTTTGGATGAAGGTATGTACAACTCAATCAAGACCGCCACGTCCTGTCAGCGTCAAAATAACACCTCCAAGCCCACGACATCAGAAATCGCCAGACAAGGCAGTTCAGGGCGGTCAATAAGCTTTCGGGAAAGCACCGCTGGTGCCTTACCGGCACACCGATCCAGAACAGCCTTGAAGACCTCGGAGCACTAGTCTCTTTTCTCCGGGTGCCCATACTGGAAAGGCCTGAAACATTTCGAAAATGTATCACGGCCCCTGCAGCTACTTCATCTAAAGATCGTTTCCGGAATCTTCGGATATTGCTACAAACTATCTGTCTTCGAAGGACAAAACAGCGCTTGCATTTACCGCCACCGGTTTCGCAAGTTCGTCAAGTATCTCTCACATCGTCAGAAAGAAAAGAGTACGACAATTTAGTCCAGAACGGGCGAACACAGATCCAGATGGCGGTTAGTGGGCACATCACGAGGAGGATCAACTCAATAGTGCTCAATTCGCTTCTCAAACTTCGCTTGTTTTGCAACAATGGCAGCGCGAACAACGATTTACACGTAATGACGACAGGATTTCCGTCAGACGCGGATGAAGCGTTGAGCTGCCTACGACAACATGGACAAGATGTTTGCGTTTACTGCTCGGGAACAATATATTTTGTCAACGATTCCGAGGAGACTAACGGTGGCAGGTTTCTGCCGTCATGTTGCCATTTAGTCTGCTGGAGCTGCATTCCCCGATGTCGATCAGGGAACGGTCTTTGTCCCGCTTGTAAGGCTGGAAATGCATTGACATTCTCAGAAATCTTGCCACAGGTTGGCATGCATCCCCGTTCTCACGACCGTCTCACTTCCCCCCACGAATATCCGTCAAAATTGCTCGCCCTCTTGTCTGATATTGGCAATGATGCTAAACGGCTAAAATGGTACTTTGATCAGAAAACGGACGGTTTGAGTTTACGAGGCTGACCCTGGTCCTTTTAGCATCGTCTTCTCTTCTTGGAAGAAGACACTTGATATTGTGAGCAGACTGCTGTCTAGCATTTCGATGGGGCACGAAATCATCCATGGGGAGCATACACTAGCCAAACGCAGCAAGGCGTTGAAACATTTTGAAGCTGATGATGGACCAAATGTTCTACTAATGACGCTGGGGACTGGCGCGGTCGGGTAAGCATCATTTACGATGTGATACTAATATTGCTTCGAAAGTCCTGACAATTTCAGTCTGAACCTTGCGTGCGCATCTCGCATCTACATTTTGGAGCCGCAGTGGAACCCTTCTATTGAGTCTCAAGCAATTGGGAGGGCGCTTCGACTGGGCCAGACCGACCAAGTCGTCATTATCCGATACATTGTAAAGGACACGGTCGAACAGGTCTGAAATCTCCACCTTCCTAGTATCATGTTTGGCTGACTAGCCAAAGGCCGATGTTCTCTCTCGGCAAAGGAGAAAAGTCCAGCTGGCGGGCGGAGGATTTGACAAAGGCAAGGATATGGGGTCCGAAACCATTCAGTCACTACTGGTAAGCTAACCACAAAGGGCACACTTGTGTGATATTATTAATGCTCTCCTAGCACATCTTCAACGTGAATGAGGATTCTGTGTTGCAAGGCACTGGCCAAACCTCGCGTACGATGAAAGAAGTTGGTCCAGATGGCGACTTGGCGCAGCTAAACTGAGGCTTGGATGGAAGAGCCGACACTGCGGCATCTCAAGCAGAATCATTATGCATGTGGGACTGATCAGTTAGGTCCGTAGAAGCATGGGGGACCTTTACGGTTCCACATACTGATGTGACAGACCAGTTATGGGTAAGCGAAAATAACAAAGCCGTAATGTTAATATCACGGCCGATGATGCATCCCTTTTTTTGCCTGCTGTAGTTGTTTGATATGCCTGTCGGTATGCCAACTGGACTCGAGGAAAAATCTCGCGCGGATTATTCCCGTTAAATTGCTTGCCTTTTTTAATTGTGGCATAGGTACTTGGCACATTTCACGTGATAAGTGGGTATCTTAGCCTTTGACCAATGAGATCGATACAAGCTTTCTCCTCGCCAACTTTTTCGTTTTGTTTTCTGGACATGAGGCTCAACCGATATGGATGCTCCTAAGCCGTTAAGATTTGATGGACCCTTGGACCCTGATCGTGAGCAGGGGTCAAAATAAGGTCCAACTGTGGTACCGACAGGGATCTAAACCAACCAGAGGCAAGAAAAAGGATGCAAGATGTGCCACTATCAAGTATTTCTCTCACTACCTCTCGCTACTATATGTTTAACACGCCTCTAGCTATTATTAGTGGAATCATGATAGTGAGATAATCGATAGGAGTACTCTCACAAAGTGGGTGATCAGCTCCGTCAATACGCCAAATGGACCTGAGGTCAGTCGAAGGGATGACCAATAAGGTGTAACGTAAGTTTCTTGCTCTTGTGTCCTTATTAGCGCTTTGTCATCTACTACAACTTGCATAGCCTACATGTTCTATCACCACGATCTTCCGGCTCAGTTATCTCATCGAGGGCCGGGCTTTAACCATCACGGTTCTGTCATAACTTATTCTCCTCTATCTAATCCCACAAAATCACACATTTCTTATCTCAAATACTGTGATGGTCGGTCCAAAGGTTGACCCGAACCCATGTCCTTGGCTGCTTGGCAAGCCACGGAACACGTCAGCGCCTCAAGATCAGCCAACCTGCAAGGCATTCATTAGCCTGCACAAAACGTCTTGGGGATATAACACACACACACACACACAAAACGTCTTGGTTGGACCCAAATCCTCATCCAACAGTCTTTTTTGTCAATCTAACTGAGAACCGACGCTGCCAAACCCACTGTGACCGCCATGACCGAGGCAGAGCATGGTGGGCAAGACCAACCACGGAAGACACCAAAGCGCAAACCGGTCCCTGGCAAGGGATTTGGAAAGACAAGAAGAGGTTGCTTTAACTGCAAGCGGCGCAGGGTAAAATGTTCCGAGTGCCGCCCTGAGTGTCAGGGTTGTCGACGAATGGGCATGCACTGTGTCTATCCAGCGACAACCCTTCCTCCAGTTCGCCACTCCATAACACCTACGACGCCTAGAGTCAACCTGTCTCTCGATCACCTGAGATTCTTTCATCATTTTCTACTCGAGGCATACCCACCACATCCATATGCTTCGTCAGCTGTGTGGCAGGATGTAGCTGCACTGTCGCACGAGGTATGTTCTCAGAAAGGAACCCCTTGACTGGGCTTGACTTGACACCATTGATTCACTGTGTATGCTCATAAAGATTTACATAGTATGATTTCCTAGCGTCTTCTCTACTAGCTCTCGCCGCTCAACACCTTACTCTCTTCAGCCAAGCCGACTACTCGGTGCAGGCTCTCGACCTCAGAGTCTCTGCCATTAATGGCTTGAATCACGCTCTATCACGGCCATGTAGCACGGCAGCTGAAGCCGACGCTCGGTACGCTGCCGTGATTGCTCTCACATTTCAGTCGTCGCACATGCCGGATGGAATGATGGACTTTCTGGCCATGATGCGCGGTTGGATGCTCATCCAGACAACTCTCGTTGCTGATCACGCAAAGTCGATGTTTTGCACCTTCACTCGAGAATCATTTGTTGGTAGCATGGAAAAGCATATCGAGCATCAGGGCCATCCCGGTGATGAAGCAGTCATCCAAGACTGTCTTGCTTCGCTGAAGACTATTGAGCCTCTCTGTCAGAGCCACTCCGAACGGCAGTATTTATCCATGCTACAGAGATTGGCCAAGTTGAGTGCGATCTCGCCCCGCGACGGTTCGTTATCTCATCAGATATGCACACAGATTTTGACACTAACACAGTTGGCAGCATTCCTTGAGATGGTGCCTTGCTACGCCTTGACAAACAAGATGACCGATGACGAATACAGTAGCTTTACGGACCCTTCCAACCATGTGGCTCAAGTTCTCCTCGCACATTTCCTAATGTTGGATAATATCTTGGAGACGTGCTTTTCCGGGGCCACAACACGATATTTTGCTTTCAGCAAGGGCATTACACACGCTTGGGTCAACAATATTGCAGTCACTTTACCAAAGGGATTCCAGAGGCACATGATTTGGCCGTTAGGACTGGCCAGGAGTGCTGAGAGGCTTGAATGAGTAGGGAGATTAGATGGCGTTCTCGAATAATCTCACCCCTAGAGATTTTTCATTTCTCGTGATTTCAGACACCCATCATTAACCCGCAGACTCCTCTTTATCATTTCGCCGCACTCGGACCTGGTTTTGTCGCCCCATATCGCCATGGGTAAAAAACCTGGGCTAAAAATAGGAGTGGGGGGTTTGGTGTTTAGGCTCAGGGTAGCATCTCCAAAACGACGAAAACGACGAGCCGACCAATGAGAAGACACCTTCACAATTGTCAACATTACTTGCGTGGTTCGTTATGAGAAAGCTTGGAAGGGGTGCCTGTTATAACTTGCGAGCAGCCCTCATCGGACAAGACGCGTCACTTGCGACGAAAACGAGCCCGGCTGGGCTAAGACCGTTGAAAGGGGTAATCTTCAATGATTGACTACGACCGACTGATGACGACGCACGCCGGCCATTCGATTATATATACATAAAACGGCGGTCTTGACTCTCTTGCTCATTATCATCATTGTCTTCATTCTTAACAGTCCCCCCAAAGCCATTAAGCTCAGCTACCAACGCCATCATGTCGACCCAAACCGTCTTCCAAGCAACCCCAACCTCCTCGTCGGCGAGCCCAACTTGCACGACCGCGATCCCGGACAAATACGGCTATGTCCCGCCCGATTCATGCAACGCCAACTATGGCTTCTATCCCCAGTGGGAGGACAACACTGCGTTTGCAGTTGCATTCGGCTTGTCCACTGTGGCCCACCTCGTTCAAGCCGTAATTCTCAAAAAGGTCTGTTCATCGTATTAAAATCTTGAGCTTAGCTAATGTTTAACTCCAGTCCTTCTGTTGGGTCATTATCATGGGTGCGTCGTGGGAGTGCGTCTGCTTCATCCTGCGTGCCTTGGGGGCAAGAGACCAGCAAGAATCAACGTACATGATTGTATCAACTCTTCTGCTCTTGCTGGCACCACTCTGTATGTCCATATATATCCTTCAGTGCAATTCTTACTAAGAAACGTCCAGGGATCAACGCCTTCGCTTATATGACCGTCGCTCGTCTCGTCCACTTCCTCCATCCTCGACGCCGCCTAGCCGGCCTTTCTGCGCCGTGGCTCGCCAAGTGTTTTGTGACCGTCGATGTCATTTGCTTCATCATTCAAGCAGCAGGCGGTGCGATGCTTGCAGACCAGAACAACTCAGATACGGCAGATCTGGGAAGAAAGGTGTACATGGCCGGTGTGGGTGTTCAACTGGGCTGTGTTCTTGTCTTTCTGGTCATTCACACTCTTTTTCATCGAGAGATTTCTCGGAATGCCCGCATCGGGAAGCTCAGAGTTCGAAGCGTGTGGACCATGTGGCTGCTATGGGTTATCTACGTGGTTCTTGGTCTCATTGTGGTGAGTGTAGTTACCAACTGCTCGAGGACTGACTGACGAGTCAATAGGTTCGCATAATCTTCCGTCTTGTCGAGTTCAGCCAGGGTGTCTCTTCATCCAACGTTATCCTACGTCACGAGGAGTTCCAGTTATATCTGGATGCGCTGCCGATGCTCATCGCGGTGGTTTTACTCAACGTTGTACATCCGGGACTGGTTCTCCAAGGCCCTGAGAGCTCGTTCCCACCTATCAAGTCGAAGTGGTGGCATGGTCGATCGGTCGCGTTTGAGACACTGGAGCTCTCTTCAAACGAGAGAAGTTAGTTGCCATCGGTTATTTGATGGCTGTTGATTAGATAGCTTGACGAAGTGTGTGTTGCTCGTCATTTCTTCGGAGAAAGACCCTCGTTGGCCCCCAAGCGCTCAATTGTTACAACTGCATATCAATAGACTTTCTGGGTGGCACACAGAGCCTTGTACTACGTGTAAAGAGACAACTACTTCTCAGAGCCTGATTTCGCGTCGGCCGACCGCACCTGAGCCAAGCCAACAAGCGAGCCAGCTGCGCCATTTTCTTTGCACTTTCAACTTCTAGTCATTCGATAAGTAAGCAAACAATACTACGCACATGCAATGCAATCTGCAGCTCGAGCCAATAATTATCGAGGCTCTACTCACCGTGTCTCACTCTTTGCCGCTGAGGGGCTAGGCAACAGGCCGCCACTCAGCCATCAGGCTCTGTCAATAACGCTCCGTGACGTTATTTTGATCCTATTGTCAGCTCTGCCATATAAAGGCGCTCGAAGATTATGTTAAAAAAGGCTGCTTAAGGTACATCCAATCCATTGCCGCACAGAAACCTCCTTCATCCGTATCCCAAACTCCCGCACTGGTTTCTATCATGGAAGCCATGGCAGCTGTCTCGCTGGCAGCAAATGTTCTCCAATTCACCCTTTTCGCCAAAGATTGCTACAGCGGGATCAAAGAAATCCGACGATCTATGAAGGGCCACACCAAGAAGGATGACGACTTAGTCGAGTCAACATCTAGGATGGAAGACATGCTAGGGTCCATTTCGTCTGGCCTTGGCTTCTTGGAAGGCGAGCTGACACCAACTGAACACCAGATTCGTAACGTTGCTCGCAAGTGTCAGCGCATGGCCAGGGAGTTACAGGAAGACGTTGAGAGCAGGTCTGTTAAAGACCGCTCGAATAAAATGGAGGTTGTGTTGAATGCTGTCAAGGGACGATGGAGGATGGCCGAGGTCGATAAGAAGATGGCCGAGTGGGAAGACATGAAGAAGGAACTCTTCCAACTCCTCAATTTCTACATAAGGTCTGTTCGATGTCCATTTTTATACGATGTTGCTAAGATAAGATTACAGCCAACAGCAGAGTGGAGTGAAGGTCGCCCTGGCGGACCTCAAGGATCAAACTCTCCAGCTCGGGATGGCACACTCTAGCGATCTCGATCAGATGCAATCAAACATCATGGCCGCCTTTTCAAGAGACTGCGAGTCCCAGGCAGCTGTGGTGGATATCGTTGCCAAGCTCTTCGAGTGGACAAAAGGAGTCCACTCATTGAAAAAGGGCCAGGTCATTCTTCAGAGCCTCCGGTTCGACGAGATGGTGGATCGGAGAGACGGTATAGTCGAAGCCCAGCCACGCACATTCCAATGGGTGGAGAAGCCAAAACTCAGTTTTCTAGAGTGGCTCTCCAAGGATGACGGTTTTTATTGGGTGACTGGTCATCCGGGTTCAGGCAAATCGACATTAATGAAATATCTCAGTCGCCATGAGACGACCCATGAGAAGCTGAAACAGTGGGCTGCCCCAAAAACCCTCGTCAAGGCCAGCTTCTACTTTTGGTTCTCGGGGACTTCTCTTCAAAAGTCTCAAGAAGGCTTGCTTCGATCTCTCCTATTCGAGATACTTCGGCAGTGCCCCTCTCTAATCCCCAGAGTCTGCCAGTCAAGATGGCTTTCAGATTTGGCTGTTCCCTGGACCAGGTCTGAGCTGATGGATACTCTCAAGTCCTTGACGCTAAAGTCGACAAAAACGAAGTTCTTCTTTCTCATTGATGGTCTTGATGAATATCAGGACAATGCTGGCCTCACAGGTGTCAGGGAGGGTGGTGTGCCTGCGCACGTCAGAGACATCATTGAGGTTATCAATGTTCTAGCAGCGCTTCAGGACATCAAACTCTGTGTCTCAAGCAGGCCATGGCTAGCTTTTGAGAAAGCCTTTGGCCAAGCCTCCCACCGAAAGTTGTACGTTCACAATGAGAACCGCGAGGATATCGATCGCTACATTCGAGAACGATTCATGAGTAGCCCAGCCTATCAGGAGTCATTGATCCCCCCAGAAGATCTCCAAAAGCTGTCTGGCTCAATGGTCAAGGACTCTGGCGGTGTCTTCCTATGGGTTTCGCTTGTTGTGGAAAACTTGGTACGAGGACTGGAGAACGGCGATCAGCTTGATGAACTTCGTAAAAGATTCGATGAAACCCCCAAGACACTCCATGCCATGTTTGAGCGGATGCTTAATTCGGTGGAGGGGGTTTATCACAAACAAGCTGCTCAAATACTCCAGGTTGCATTCCATGCTCGAGCACCAATGTACGTGGCCGTTTACTCATTCATTGGCGATGACCTGTCATTCTCAGGTGATCCCAAGCCATGGACCGAAGATGAGTGTTTACGCATATCAGAGACGACTGAGAGCCGTCTCAAGGTCCGTTGCCCAGATCTTATCAAAATCAAGGGCAGCTCCAGCACCATGACGACAGCTCAGAGGATGACGAAGCACCAAGTAGAGTTCTTGCACAGAACAGTCAAGGACTTTTTAAGATTGGAAGACACTCAAAAGATGTTACAAGACCGCATCAAGGAGTCTTTTGATCCTATAAAATTCATCAGCAAAGGCCTCTTGGCTCACATTAGGGGGGCTGAGCTTGCTGGAGACCAAACTTGGTCCCCTACCTCATGGGAGATGTTCCAATTACTCGACGAAATCACCTACTATGTGTCCGAGCTTGAGCAGACAACAGAAGCCCCGCAGCTCGAACTTCTCGACAAGCTTCATGAGACAATCGCGAAGCAGACAGGAAAAAGCGATGTCCTCCTTGATGGCGATTCCTTTGTTAGCATCATGGCGCAAAAGGATATGCATCTTTACGTCAACAGAAAGCTGCGAAAGGTTTTACATGGTCCAGGAGCGCCGCTGCTTGGTAGCATCCTGTTTCCACGATGGCAAAGACCCCGATGGCACGCAGATGGCCTACCTCATCCCTCTGTTGAGATGGTGAAGTTATTTCTCAAGCATGGGGCAAAAACAGGCGAGCTCTCAAAAGACAGGAAGACGTCGCTCTGGAGCCAATACATGGCGAGGATCTACAGAGCCAAGGTTGAGTTGAGGGACAACGCAAAGCTCAGAGAAACGCACATCTCTATCATTCGAATTTTCCTGGAGCATGACGCCGACCCCAAGACTGAGTGTGTAGTTGGGTACACGGATGCAAGACCTACCGTAGGCAGGGCAAGAGGCATCAAGTATCCCGTGTACAAGGACATCGAGTCGATCGTGAAGGAAGTGTTTGAACCGGATGAGAGACAGTATTTGGAGTTGTTGTTGAAGCGGAGACGATCAAGTTTGTTTTCTAGGATGACACTGAAGGACTAGGCAAGTCGGCATTCCGGAGGGACGCAGGCCTGAAGTTGTGAGTCTTGGTGAGGATTGCAGTTGTATGGGGAAGGGCTATAGGGACGGCCGTGTTTTTAGTTAATGAAGAAATCAAGAAATCCGTATCTGGGACGCGAATCAGTTGATCAAAGGTACCGGCTTACGTCGCATTGATAAAGACTTCGCAAACCCAAGCACACTTTATCGGGCCATATCGGCATAATTCAGATTAAAAATAAACAAATAAAAATATAAAATAAATAAACTATACTCTAAAGTTTTAATAAAAGCTTTATTTTATAATTATAAGCTTTACCTATATGATATAATTTTACGGATTATTAAATAGGAGTACTGGCGAAGTGTGCTATTTTTTCTTAGACTACGAGCCAACTACCCCAAATGACCGTCTTACGGTGGTTGATCATGTCTCACCACCCCACAAGATGCATCAGATTACTAAACAGGGTTTATCGATCAAAAACCGACGTACCTCTATATACTTTCTCTTTGCATTCGCATCTGCCTAAAGCCAAAGTCCCGTTCGTGAATAGGCGACGAACAAAACGAATGACGCGGGATCTTTGCTTGCCAAAGAAAGACCACAACCTACGTTACCCCTCATTGACGTCATGGCCTTCGGCGGGTTACGCCTTGGCCTCCTAGGATGGCTTTTGGTCTCATCCGTTGCTGCAAACTCCATCACTGCTGATCCCGTTGCCGTTGATAGGGAACAGCGGGTCACATTCAAGGGGCTCGAACGTAATGGCATCGAAGTTTTTCTCAATATTCGATATGGGGAAGACACTGGGGGCGAAAATCGGTTCAAGCCACCTCGCCATCATATACCAGACCCTGGAAGTACCATCCTAGCACAAGAATATGGACCGGCCTGTCCCCAGCAGCTTGGAGCGCCCAACATACCTATCGCCCTCAGCAATGTCACCAATATCTCAGAAGATTGCCCGAATCTCAACATTGCACGGCCTATGGGAACATGCGAACTAGACACGCTACCTGTCATGGTTTATATCCACGGTGGTAGCTTTTGGACGGGCCAGAACCAAGAGGTGACGGCCATGCCAGATAGCATGGTCCTACATCTGTTTATAATGGGATGCCCATCATTCATGTTACTATGAACTATCGCCTCGGCGGTAGGTGACCGGCCTCTAATAGGATGACTAGTTGCTAACATGCGACAGCCTTTGGCTTTGCACAGTCTGAAGCGCTCAAGACAGAAGGATCAACAAACGCTGGCCTTCGAGACCAGAGGCTGGCCATTGAATGGGTTCGCAACAAGATCGCTTATTTTGGGAGAAATCCCAATAATATCACCATTTTTGGACAGTCATCCGGAGGTAAGTATTACCCCGAGCTACTTGATCTTGGCTTACATCAACCAGGCCTTGCAGTTGGCATGCAAACCTTGGCATATGGTGGTCTCAAGCCTGCTCCCTTCAACCAAGGAATCTGTCAGAGTCAGGCACTTGAGCCAGGCATTACTGGCAACCTTACCATCAACACTATGCAAGCTCTGGTCGACCACGTTGGATGCAATCGTACTGATTTACACATGAACCACACGGTCGAATGCCTAAGACTCTTGGACACGGAGACTCTCTTGAATGCATCGATAGCGACGTATCAGAGCGATATTGCGCATAACATCGGCGACATCTGGCTTCCGGTCGTTGACGGTGACTTCCTCCCTGCCCCTCCGTCACAGCTTTTGAGGGAAGGCAGATTTTCCAACACCACAACAATGATTGGATGGTGCGAGGACGACGTGACTTTCTTTACAGACACGAAAATCAAGACTCCGGAAGATACCTGCAATTTCATTTCGTCTTATGTTCCAGACGTTACGGAGCCAAACATCGACAAACTCTTGTCTCTCTACCCATCTTCTGAATTTTTGGAAAACAAGAAGCAAGAGTTATCAGCAGAGTTTTACCGTTCGGCACGCGTCTTTCGCGATATCCTAATGGTCTGCCAACCGGCTTGGTATGGTGAGTGCCTCGCAGACAAACGAAATGAGGTGTTCCTCTACGATTGGAACCAGACCATACTGGATCCCATCATCGCCGCAGTCACAGACAAGACAGGCTTTGGAACGATACACACGTCCGAGTTTGCATACATATTTGGTAAGCTTTCTCACTACAACATCAGCGGCTACCCTTTCCATCCCACATACTCAGACTACGCCCTAAGCCAACGAGGGTCAAGATCATGGTCGACGTTTGCCTCTACAGGAAAGCCAGGGGCATCCGGAGATAAAACCTTTCAAGGTTTCGACGTCTCATTTCCAATGAAACCTAGACCTTACGTCGTCGATCCTCGGCAAAGGCTCAATGAGTCAAACATAATTAACGATACACATCCTATTGAGATGGAGATGTACATGTATGTCATTGGTGGGCCTGTTGAAGGGCCTTCGGACTTTGGGGGAGAAAAGGCCCGTCCGGCGGTTAAGAGTCAGAGGTTGAGGGAGAGGTGTGCTTTTATCAACTCGCCTGAGATGGTAGAGCAGCTCAAGTACTAGAATCTTTTCATTTTTTCAACATTTCAGTTTGTGGAGGACTATTGTTGCATTCCTGACGCGTATTATCTGAGAAGTGCCACGCTGTGATAGGCCACTGTGTTACCATTGGGATATGATGCTATGATGTGTTGGAAATGTGTTCTTTATCCATAAGCGCCCATCTCCATTGCCGGGCTAATATCTAAAGCCGAAGTTGTTCAAAGGAAATGTTAGACTATACTCTGAACTCATGAAATTACGCGTTGATGTGTCAAGATTTCGGATGGAGCAGTTGTGGTGTCAGCAAAATCAGTTCAACAAACCGTAAATAACTCCGCCACTCTGAGAGCAGTATGAAGAGGACCAATCATATGTGCGAAGGGCTCACAAGGCTCTCGGCAAACGGTATGAGCTATAACTAATAACCCCGCATTGACAGGCAACCACCAACAAATGGGCTGACTCAAATGTTCATCTTTCATCTCACATTTCCGACTTCTCGCGAGTCAACCTTTGCACCATGGTCTGCGGTGCATGTCGCCGTAATTTAGAGGATGCTCTTCGAAATTGGATCGAGGTGGACCCGGACCGACGCACTTTTTTCGTCTCTCCATACCCCCATCACGATACCCTACAGAGCCTCCAAAGATCGGTTGACAAAAAATGCTGGTCGTGTTCTACATTTTGGTTCTCCCTCGCGCCAGAGCAGCAGACTGCCATCTGTGAAGGATCCATCTCCGTAAATATATCGAAGGGTTTCACGGCAGTCACCACCTCGCCACTCATCACGCGGCTAGGATCAGGGGACGCCAAGTCCTTTGAAAGAACCTACCAGTTCACCATCAGGCTCCGTTTCACGGATGGCCGTACACACAGTAGGAGCTTCAAACTTCAGCCAGGAAAGCCCGGAACTTGTATGGTTTTATTGCCAAGTCACTTTTTCTAACTGACTTGCAGAGACAAATTTTCAATTCCCAAATCTTCATCGCCTCAACTCTTCGCCACTCTCGAGCAGCACAGAATCACCAGAAACCTTATCACTTGCCAAGGATTGGATTGACAACTGTCTGAAAACTCATTCCAGATGCAACTTCGTGCCTCAGAGCGTGTGGTATCCTACACGCTTGCTTGACTCCGGAGCACTTGATGCCAACCACACACCAAAAATCAAGCTTATTGAAACGGCGGCCACGGCCATGGATGGGCCATATATGACTCTCAGCCACTCTTGGGGCAAGGGGCATTCCTTGACCTTAAACAAGACGTCATATCAAATGCTATTGGATGGGGTCATCCCTTCAGTGCTTCCACAAACATTCTAAGAAGCTTCGAATGTAGCACGGCGACTAGGCGCGCGCTACGTCTGGATTGATGCCCTGTGCATTTTCCAGGACAAAGAAGATCTATCAGATTGGAACAGAGAAGCGTCTCTCATGCACAGAGTATACGCTCATTCCTTGTGCAACATTGTAGCAGCAGAAACCCCAGATAGTTCCCACTCCATGTTCGCCTCACAAGATCTTACAAAAATACTTCCAGCGTATACTGAGGAGTGTACCGACCTCCCTCTTGATGGAACACGCATTGCCTGCAAGTACATCTTGACAGACGAATATTTCAAGAAGCAAATTGAGAATGCGAGGATCAACACTCGGGCATGGGTCATGCAAGAGCGCTACATGTCGCCCAGAGGCCTGCATTTCGGCCACTCTCAACTCTTTTGGGAATGTCGAGAGGCAGAGGCCGCCGAGACAAATCCCTTCGGTCTCACATTAGGAGAACCAGGTTTGAAATCCCAGTACGAGGACGTGCGAGGCTACCTCGACAAGGAAAGTCCAACCGGGACTTACGATCCAGAGCCAGGACACGTTGAATTCTATCACCTTGTCAGCCAATACTCCAAATGTGCTCCGAACTTGAGCTTCCACAGCGACAAGCTCATTGCGTTCTCGGCCATCCTCAAGCATTATTGCACAGTCCATAATGACGAGATGGTTGCAGGCATGAGGCGTCGCTGCCTCGAATACGACTTGGTCTGGACTCGAACCTATGATTCCTATCCATCGAGACCCGGACAAGTCGATACACCATACTATGAGACCTACATCGCGCCTAGTTGGTCATGGGCCTCAGTGAGGGCAAGGGTAAATCGCCATAAACATCACGGGGAGCATATTCTGATGCATGTGGAAGATTACAAGCTGGACCATGTAACCGAAGATACGACAGGGGCGATTCGTGGAGGTTGGTTACGACTGAGTGGGCTGCTAAAACCAGTGAAAATGCGTCGCACCCGTCACTTTGTAAACTGGACTGCCAACTGGGAGTTGGAAATTGATGGATTTAAGTTCGGGGTTAGTCCCTCTGTCACGAGCCGCCCTTATGTATACCTCGATTCATGGGTGGATAATTTCGACCAAGATAATGACGACGGGATCCTGTTCTGCATGGCAGCGACAAGCAGCGATGGGATCCGTGGCGTATGTGACACTGGTTCACTACTACTGAAGCTAGTCAATGCTACTACAGGGACGTTTCGACGGCTCGGTGTGGTGTGGATAATTGGCGAAGAGGTCAGGGATTTGTTGACAGCTGATAATGGATCAGATTGTGCAGAAGCTAAACAAGGAAGGCTACCGTGTATCGAGTATAAGAATGGGCGTCACTCAATTTACATAATCTGAACAGTGGTGGTGGGAGACTTCCAGGATATGTGGATGATTGACTTTCAATTCTACCATGACTCTGCAGTTAACGTGCTCAGTTACCAGATGGCCTATCTCACCCAGTCGCAAGGAAACACTCTGTAAACCTTTAGGCTCAAGGGAGCATGGAGAGAGGGATGTGCTTGTAAAGGTTTCATTGCAGGATAAACAGAGGTGACTTTGCGATCTTGTATGTCGATTATCCCGGCTTGAACTATCATAGGTAAAGAACGCATTTCCAACACATCACAGCATCATATCCCAATGCCCGTGACTTGCGTTTTTTATTCATGTTTCCTGAACCACGTACGAAATCTTCACCCGTGAAGCCCAGCCGAAGGCTATCAAAGATCGCTGTTGTCCTCGTTGCGCAGGCGTCCCTGTCCAAGACTTCCATCAACATCAACTCCGGCCCTTCTCTGCGCCTTGATCTCTTCTCTGGCCTCAGCCTGCTCAGCCTTCTTTCTAGTGCCATATGTCAGCTCGAGGTTTCTGTAGTAGTGCAGTGGCCCAACCTTTCAAGGTCTAAAGTGTAGTCCTCGATCTGGATGTCATCCTTCCGCGGCTTGTCTCTACCACTCGTTTTCTTGACGGCATCGGCAACCTTTCCTTCCGACAGCGTTGCTAGTTGTTCGGCTTCGACATTGTCGTTTTGGTTCAAGACTTTGCCTTGACTGTGCGTGGATGATTGGCTTGCCATGTTTGCTATTATGGTGGTTGACCTTCTCAAAGCAACTTGGTCTTTTACAATTGAAGAGAGAAAGTCTTTCTAACTGATGCTGTTTCTGTTATATAGGCACACATTTAACCCTTTGAACCGGTCTGGTCTAGTGTAACGATGGAATCTATGATGCGCTGATGACGTAGCTGGAGATTCTGGTACATACCTGCGTGGTATCAATTGATGCTCGTCACCATTGCTCATTTCATTCTGTTCAGATCTTGGTTCCAGTTATGCCTGACAATCCATAAACTCCGCCCTTCTATGGCTATCCTGCACTCCTATCCCAACCATTACCCTGGGAAAAGCACATGTGGCTCGCAGTTACAGGATAGCCTCTATCCTCTCCAATGCCCCCTCCAAAATATTATAAACCACATCTTCTGCAATAATTCCATCCTCATACGACGCATTAATCACAGTGTCTCCACCTTCCACGCCAGCAACGTTGATGCAGATGTTATAGCTAATAGTCCCGTTCACAGTAGAAGCCGAAAAGTTCATGCCGTCAATCTTCCATGGCCCTTCCTTTTCCCCACTCGTCGAAAAACTTCCAAGATTGGAGATTTGGAAAGCATTGTTGAGATGAAGGCCTACGGCCGGGAGAGTCGACTTCATAAGCCCCTCCAGGTCATCAGAGACCCCGTTGGATGCTTTGAATACCGTGAGGAGCTGTGATTGAGGTCCCTGGAACGACTTCTGTATAGATTCTCGATATTCTCGAACGAGATCCCAAGCCCCTTCAGCGTCCACATGCGTCTTACCTGGCTTTATCGGTCTCGGGCCAAATGCTCGGCGGTATTTGCTCAACCATGTGACCTTCCTAACGCCACCAGCACATTGAAGAAGCTTTCCAGACGAGTCGGTGTTTTCTGGATAGATAGATCGCACATCAAGCGCGCAATTGCTGATCCCAATCTTGGCTTCGGGGTAGTGATCGATGGCGAGGGTGCAACAAATCATAGTCAGGAGAAGTGGCGTGAAGCTCGTCTTCTGCTCTCGACAGGCGGCAATGATCTGTCGCATCTTGGCAGGAGGGATACGAACACTTGCGACGCGTGTCTTGGTTCGTTGGTGAGGCTCAGCCTCGATGAGGAAAGAGTTGACGTATGGCTTTGCCTTTGGTAGGTCACTGAAGAGAAGCCTGCTGCCAAAGAAAAGTCGGATCAACAGGAACATGAAGAATATGTGAGCCATGCGGAGGGCCGAGAGCTTGCTGATCCAAAACTGTTCCGTCTCTTTGCTCAGTCTCACTCGCTCGGGGTCGATTTTGACGATACGGTCGACTGGTTTCTGGTCTTGATCAAAAGAGTTGATCGCCTCAAGGAATTTGCGGTGGAAGAAGTGACCGAAGCGACCATCGCAAACGATGTGATGAAAGACAAATGCCACTTCTTGTCCTCCAAGGACAACTATCTTCCACCACGGTTGTTGGGGATTGAATGTCTCATCGGTCCACAACCACTCGTTATGAAGTTTCTCGAGCACTTCGGGCCCAGACGAGGGCTCATGATCGTCCAAAAACTCGACACAAGTCTCAAGGTCGATCTCATGTAATGCCGCAAGGAGGAGTAGATGCTTTTTCCCATTATCGGATGCTTTCGAAACCCCTATCAAGGAAAGCTCTGGGTATGCCTCAATGACAGAGCGGAGAGCAAAGTAGATAGCCTCTTTGGATAGACGACCGTCTCGGGTACTTTTCGAAGCATAGTGTGCCGAGAGTAGTACGTTAGACTGGGCGCCTATCCGGTGTTGGACATAGAACATGCGATCCAAACAATCTAGACACAGTTAGCAGTTGGGCTTTGCAATGGTTCTCTTGGTTTCACTTGTCGGCCGGACCGCAGTGTAGTATGACGCTTCCATGTTAGTCGGAGTTATCGTCGCCACAGATTGACTGGGCTTTCTAGAATCCGTTTGAAACGGCGAAGCGTATAGGAAACTTGAATTGCAGCTATTAGAAGAGAAAGATGACAGAATAAGTTCTCTAACATGACCAGAAGTCAATCCATTTGCTTTATAATCGTCGTCAGCCCGTTGCAACCCTATACCACTCGCTTAGACACGATCCTCCACTTTGACGATAACTGGAATAGCGCTTATCTCAACCTCCACTGGGTCTAACTCAAATAGGTAATTCGGACTTCTTGTCCTTTCATTGGCCGAATTCTGGGTGGAACAGCAATTCCGAGTTCGCAAGCCCAACGTCCCAACCTCACTCCTCGTCTCACGCCGTCGAATCACCAGCCAGCAGAACATAGCACCTTGTAGTGCATATTTTTGTGCTAGATTGCCGATACTTCAGCCCTGTAGCCTAAGGCGCCATTCAATTTCCCAGCTACCGGATCATCCGAGAAGCGAGAGGTGTTCTAAGTGCCTAGCGACCGTTTGACCGCCTCAGAAGATCAACGACCACACCGTACAAGACCAATGGTAGGCATCTATCCTATCAAGGATCTTTCCGATCGAGTGCGAGCTCATGAATAAACTAATCTTCGGGTTTAGGCTAAGCTCCCTGGCACCAATGTGTTGGCCCTGGACCTCCCCAATAGGCCCAAGCCCACCAAAAAGAGAGGCCCAAACACTCGGTCCGGATGCAAGGAGTGCAAGTATGTCGCCCCCTGTCTTATGCAGGCTGACATAGTTAACACCAATGAATTAGACGACGGCATATTAAATGTGACGAGGCCAAGCCGGCTTGCAGAAGATGTGTGATAGCTGGTCTGACCTGCGACATTTCTTTTACCCAGGTTCCAACAAGGAACAGGGCCATTAGGCCTCGGGAAAATAGTGACATGTCAAGTACCGCTTCCACTACGTCAAGTTCAAGCACAGAAATATCCGATTATCGCATTCTAACCAAGCCCAACCACATATTGTCGATCTTTGGGAATCAGCAACAGTGGAACCTCTTCTCCGTATTCGTCTTTAGCAGCCAACAAACTGGAACTATTCCCATCAATACCTTGGCAGCTCTCACTCCACAGATTGCCCACGGTGACAATGTCATACGCGAGATCTGCGTCGCGATTGGGGCTGCCGCAGGGGCATTCGCTGACCCCCGCTCCGACGCGTCGACTGATGAAAAACTGTCAAGGACCTCCCTCATGCATTATAACCGCGCAGTCAGCACCATCACTGGAGCAAAAACCACAAACGACACTCTTCTCACGGTTGCTGTGGCTTCAATTCTCTTTGTTACGTACGACATGTTACGGGGTGACACGTCGAGCGCGTTTGTCCACTTCAATCACGGCCGGAAAGTCGCCGACAGTTACTTTGACCAACGATGCAAAGAACGAGGCGTCACAGTAGATCGCTTGCCAATGTCTACACTTGAGTCTGCCCTCTATGAGATGGTACAGCGACTTACCACCTACCCTTGGGCTCTCGAATTAGGCTTCACCAGTGCAAGAGCTGATCACAAAGCTCATATGTATTGCGAGAGAAGCGACCATAGATATCGCCTAGAGGATCTACCGGCATGGTTTCGTGATCTACCACATGCTTTGACGTGGTGGGATGTCGTCCAGCATTACCTGTACCACCACGACCTTACCAAAGTTACCCGTGGGGATTATCACCACAAATATTCTGATAAGGCGACACCCTGGGAGCAATCTTTCAAAATTATTCAGCAATGGCACAACAGCTTCTTACCACTACTTCAATGCGCCCGACAAAACAGAAGCGAGGACCTTTACACCTATATGAGTACCTGCATTCTGGAGGCTTTATATCTCGAGGCCTTGACAAATCTGCATCTAAAATTCCGCCCCGACTCGAACGTTTTCCCCGACAACCGATCAATCTATCTCGAAATCGTCCGAGCAGCACGAGAGATGCAGCAAAACTGGAGCAAGGCACGAGGCATCGCTGCCTTAGACAACGCGGTCGCCCGACCACTCATTTTCGTCATGTTTAAATGTCGCGATGCCTCTATACGACGAGAGATCGAAGAGCTTCTGTTGCGCTTTGATCCGAGTTCTGAACTTGCAATGCCGCTGTTGGTAATGATGAATAGGGAAAAGGGAAAAGAATTGCCGCCGAAGCTGAGGAATGTTGAAAGAGCATTGGGCTGGCATCTGACAGCGTGTGGTTGCAACTCAGGGGCTCCCTGGCCCTAAGCTCAGGTATGCCTGTTAAGGGCTGAGGAATAAGTTACAATAAAATAGACATTTCATAAGGGCTGACAAGATAACAAAATATCCCATGTCCTGTTCTTCCCTTGGACGTGGATCCTAACGCAAGACAAAGCCCGGAGACACTGGATCTTCATCGTTGATTAAAAAGCGCGTTTCCGCAACAAGATATGCCTCCCCCCTCACGCGCACAACACAGGCAGGAAACCCTTCGACTGGACTCTGACTCTTGGACACTATCTCGGCCTCAAACGCTGTCCCAATGATAGAGTGGTGCAAGAGTTTCGAGTTCTCTTTAAGTCGACCTTGAGCAAGGAGAATAGCCATCCTTCCGCAGGTTCCAGAGCCACAGGGAGACCGGTCGACCTGCCCGTCGCCGTAGACGTTGACGCTCTTCTGGACTATCCACTCCGAGCTCTTGGTGTTTTCCTCTTCTCCGAAGAATAACATCGCATACAGCTTGTTGACGCCGTACTTTCCCCTATCTCCAAGAGATATTTTGATCTCTCGTTGGAGCCTGACGAATTCGTTTACATTGCTTGGCTTGACCTCGAGGCCTAGCTGAGCAGTATCCACAGATGCTATCACAGCGCCAGCAAACGCCAGGTCGACGAGGATATCAGAATCGCGAGAAGGGATTTTTACGGATAGGCCCTTTGTTATCTGATAGGTGGAAACGTTGACAAAGTCGGCATGTACGGACTTTCCATCTTTTCTCGTGACTGACGCAACTACGCGGCCTGAAGGGACATCAATGACGACGTCCACGACTCCATTCTCAGGGGCATCAACAAGACCCCCGTGGACGGCCCAATAGCCCAAGGCGATAGTACCATGACCACAGGCCGTCGCAAAGCCATCTTTATGCCAGAATAGGACACCAAAGGAACCCCCGGAGTCGTTTGGGGGAGTGATAAAGCCACCGTACATATCGGCGTGTCCTCGAGGTTCATGGCTAAGAAATATGCGGAGGCGATCTAGAGGATGGTCTTTGGTCTTGACAATCTCGAGGTAACGGTCTGAAACAGTCTGACCTTTGGGTAAGAATTCTGACGGCGGGTGTTGGATGATGCGGAATGGTTCGCCGGCCGTATGCCAATCCTCAGACTCAACCCAGTAAGACGAACTTTCTGCCATGACGTAGGTATGTGGTCGAGATGAGACAAGTAGAAAGTGGTGAGAAAAGATTGAAATTTTGTACAGTAGTTCAAAACTAGAATGGGTAATAATGACCGAGTTGCAGATGAATGATATCAGCTCATGAGTGATGCAATTATTTGTAAGCGAGAACAGTTGTTGATTTATAATCCAGTTCGATCAGCAGCTGAACTTGGATGCCCTTGGGCGATCGCCCGGCAATGCCTTCCCAATAGTTCAAGAGATGGCACATATTACGGCGGCGAGTCATCATCCCCTCCCAAACATATGCCCATTACACCTATTTTCGGCCACGCACCTAGTACAGTAGGTACGGTTTGGCTGCCGAGACGTGGAATAAATGGCCAGAAACAATAAGCAGGTCTAAGTTTGTTTCTGAATTGCTACATTCGCTGATGCCATCAATTAGTCGCATTTATATATCTAACATATACGATAATATAGATCATCAACGCCATCGTATCACTCCAAGATCAAATTCACTAACTGCCATTGGTGATAGACGCGTCGAGACAACTTCTAGTTGTCATCTAACAGATGTTGATACCGCTGAGACCGAGGATAATAGATATCCATCGTTGTTCTTGACGTATGGGTATTCTACGGTCTTCTTGTGATCAGTTGCATAACTACATATTGATTTCTTCCGGATATGGATACTCTCTCTGTAGATGATAGTCATTTGGAGTTACAAATCCTTTGGTACTTCGGATTCATACATGTTTATAAAATGCAGCAAGGGTTCCATTCGCTTAACATGTCCGCTGCAACGGCATCTTCCAACCGTAAGCCGGGGCCTGCTGATAGGTCGCTGCAAGTAGTTGACCCATCCAGATGCCTCCGAGACTAGGGACGACCAACAACAAGCACAACTAACCAATAGTCAACAGAGAGTCGAGCAACGATGATCTGCCAAGGGCGAATGGCGAGAGTGACCCCCGCGGGCCTGCATCGCAAACCTCGTAAATTGACTCAAATGGTTAAACTGCATGCGGGGTCGTCAGAACATTCAAAGCTGTGTTGGTGGTTGAACCACGCCATTTAGGTTGCAGCACGACTACGACATACTTAAGGAGCGGTGTCCCGCTGTCTTTTCGACATGCATTGGTCCCCCCAGATGTAAATTCCTCTCGTCTTTATCCGCAACATGGGTGATCGCACGTCACCTCCTCAGGAGGCTCCCTCCCAAGAACAGCCGGCCTCATCCCCAAGCCAAGCAGCTCCTGGCGAACGCAACCTGTTGCCAGCAGAACATTGGGCGCAGTTAGAAGAAGTAATACCCCCTACCTGAGTTGAGCCCACAATCCTGATATCAATGAAACAGGATCCTGATACGAGCGACCAAGACTCAACTTACAGCGACAACCAAAGCTCCACTGCCAGTTTGACATCCTCCATTCTGGAATACAGGACCATTCTCGGTAGATCATTCCACAGTGAGCGTGGAAATGCCCAATATTGGTAAGAAGACTGTATTTACTGGCGGAAAGCAGCAACTGACAGGTGACAGGGGGTCCAATGATGAGGAACAGAATAATGCTATGGATATCAAGTGAGACTTGAAATACGGAACGCACAACAGGACTGAGCTCATTCCATCAACAGCCACCATGTGCAATACCTTTTACTAGATGGAAAGCTTCATCTAGCTCCCCTGCCAAAAGACATTGACGTTTGTAATCCCTTTGCAGATGGCAGCGAACAGCCCTAACGGCTTGCACAGACAGTTATTGATATTGGCACGGGAACAGGTGCGAATTCCAGCTTGAATGCAGTAGAGTTGCACAGTTACTGACAGCGAGCCATTTGAAACAGGCATCTGGGCTATGTAAGCTTCTAGTTCTTTCAGGGCATCCATGGCAACTGCTGACCAGAACAAGCGATTTTGCAGATGAATACCCAAATGCAAGTGTCATCGGCACCGATGTCTCACCAATCCAACCCAGTTGGGTCCCACCAAATTTGCAATTGTGAGGCAACCTCCCCTCTCCCAAACGACCGACTGACATGTCCACTAGCCAGATCGATGACTGCACCCAGGACTGGACATTCAAAGAGAACTCGGCCGACTTTGTGCATGTGCGCTGGCTAGTTGGTAGCATCCCAGACTGGACGGCACTGTTCAAGCAAGCCTATCGATGTCTCAAACCCGGGGCCTATCTCGAGAGCCACGAAGCTTCAGCAAGGGTTCTAAGCGACGATGGGTCTGTACAGGATGACTCGGCTCTGGGACAGTGGGGAGAGATTTTTATTGAAGGTGGTCGTAAAATCGGTAGACCTTTTACCGTTGTCGAGGACGACCTTCAGAAGAAAGCAATGGAGGCAGCAGGCTTTGTCGACGTTAAAGTCACAACACTCAAGGTGAGTATCCCCTTCTACTTGAGACATAACCACAACTCACATTCATCAAGTGTCCTATCGGCGGTTGGCCAAAGGACGAGAAGCTCAAGGAAGTAGGTAGATACATGAAGCTGGCTCTTGGCCAGGATATTGAGGGCGCCGTCATCTTCATGGCAGACTTGCTTGGTTGGAAAAAGGAAGAGATCTTGTTATACGCTGCTCATCTCAGACGTGAGCTGGCTTCTACCAAGTTTCATCCGTACTATCGACAGAACATTGTTGTCGGTCGAAAGCCAGAGAGGGCACAGGAGTAGAGGGTTTTCGATGAGATGGGAACTCTTCAGTTAACCAGTGTTTTTACGAGATCCAGTCTCTGCTAGTGTGGTTAGCGTTTTGTTGTGACCTGAGTGACGCTTCCCAGTAGCTAGCCTGCATTTCTTTAAACAAGCCCCTCTTATCCAACACCATTCATCTTTCCTCTCATCCTAGTTGTGTCAGGATACGTAGGTAGATATTAAAAAATGCCATCAGAAAATTAACTACCGTGACAACAGCTGCCTGATATCGTTCAAAACCTCTCGTTCCGCGATGTCCAGGGGCGCTCCCCCATCAACATCAAGAGGTTGCTTCTCTTCCTTATACCCATGCTCCCACATCAAGTTTACAATTTCTTCATCCAACCCATTATACCAATCCATCGCCGATCTACCATCATCCGTACAAGAGTTCACATCGGCTCCATTTTCGATCAACAACCTCATAGTCGATGTATGGCCCTTCATGGCTGCCCACGTGAGGGCCGTATGACCATCCTCATCCCTTGCATTGATATCGGCGCCGCGTTCCAGGAGCTCTCTGATGCGAGCGTCACGGCCTGCGGAGCCGGCAATCCGCAAACCGGTGACTATCAGATTATGTATATCGATGTTGAGCCTATGAGCAACTACCTCTGCCTCGTAGGCCTCGTTCAGTTCCAGAAAGGACAAGGCATTGTAAACAGATTCGGTCTCGGCCTGGGCATCCGCTCCATGTTCGAGGAGCAGCTCAAGAAATCTGATTTGCTTCCTCAACACGGCGATATGAAGTGGAGATATCGCTTCCGGGCCTTCGTTAATGGGTATCCCTGCCTCGATCAACAGTTCGCCCACTTCCACGCGCCCATGGAAAGCAGCCATGTGAAGGACAAACCAGCCTTCCTCATCTTGGACCAATGGATTCGCCCCGTGTTTGAGTAAAACCTTGACGATGGCCCCATTCCCGGATCTCACGGCCCCAAACAGGGCGCTGCGCCCATCGACGTCTATCGCGTTGACATCCATTCCCCGCTCCAACAACAAAGAGACGGTCGATATGTGCCCCTGTCCCACTGTGTGGTGGAGCGCTGACTTGTCACTATTGTCCCTGGACTGGAGAATGGCAGGATCATGGTCGATAAGAACACGGACCACAGCGTCAAATCCAGGCGGAGCAGACTCGTCCAGGGCGGTCCAACCTCCTCGGTCCCTCAGCAAGCTATCCGCACCAAGCTTGAGGAGAAGTTGCACTGTTGCCGTGTGCCCCTCAGCGGCCGCCTGGATAAGGGGGCCCTCGAGCTGAGCGCTGAGAAGCTCTCCACAGAGGCTGTTCAAATCTGTTTGAAGTTCCCGCTCGGTAGTCGGAACCGAAAAGCCAAACACCCCCTCAGTACTTGGGCGAGAAGTTCAATTATCAGGATGATCAATGGTATGGCCTCCGGGTTGGAACCCTCAAGAAGTGCCCTGGATGACAATGAGCGTTCTTTACCAGCCGCAGCAGTTGCTGCTTGCACATGATAGGACCAGAAGCGAGCAGCGTAGGGGGCCAGGGATTGTGTTTTCTGTGACTTCTCAAGCCCTTCGTCGGATTTAGTGAACTTCTGGAGGTAGACTATGCACGCCTCGGCGATGCTTCGGTGTGCGGATAGACTGTTGATGGTGAAGTAGGAAGCTGGCGATCCAGCAATTTTGTTCGATAGAAGGTAATCTCGCACGGATAGATGAGCTAGGCGGAGCTCCTGGTGCTGCCCGGTACTGCCCTTGACGGTCGACACAGAAACTAAGTTGCTATGTTTGTGAAAGAACTTGGCTGAGTTGACGAGTCGCTTGCGAGGGTCGTATTGAGCTCGAGGCTTTGCAGAGAAGTCAATGGCTAGTACTTCAGTGATCTCGTCGAGATGCATTGGTCGAGCGGAGAAAGAAAGCCATCGCAGGATATGCCGGAATCCTTCCCTTCTCTTTTCTTCGATAGCAAGCAGAGATCGCTCATAGGTCTCCTCCAGCGTTGTTGGAAGTGATTCCAATGCCTCGTCAAGCTCTTGAGCAGTGTGGCATTCCTCCAACGCTTGTAGTTGGCATGCAACCCATCGAAAGCTGTCTGCAGTCAGCAAACCAAACATCTTTTCAGTCGACCAACGACTAATGGTCGTGTTTGATACGACTCACTTTCCCCGCGAGTTGTCAATAAGTGATTTGGCAATCATCTCGCGCTGGTCTGGGTCCCACTGGCTAAGAGCCCCATTCTCGTCTCTGAGCGTTGAGAGGACTTGACTCTCAACGTCTCCAACGATCCCATCTTGAATGGACATGGTAACACCTTGCCATGTTCTTTTCGGAATCTCCATGTCCAGCTCGGTTCGACTGGTGACTAGGAAATGAACCTGTGGCAGACGCCACTGGCCAGCCACAACGTTTAACAACTTGAGGAACTCCTGCTTCTCCTTGCTTTCGTCGACAGCATCAATGGCTAGATAGCAAGGAGAGAAGAGCTGGATAACATTGCGCAAGGTCTGGGTCAGTTCGGCTTCAGTGGGCTGTGTAGTTCCATGTCGGCACCGTTCGTACAAGGTCTTTAGGGGTTTCGGAACTGCGCCGTTCTGTGATGAGAGTTGCTCGATCAGCGATCGTAAAAGCCTGTTGTGATGTTGCGAAATCGAAGCATTGGTGTAGTCAAAGTAGAAGTAGGCAACCCCTGATGTGGGCTTGTCCTCGCAATGTTGCAGCAGGTGGTTGATGATGGTGGAGCTTTGCCGACATCAGTATAAAGTTCCGCGAGGACCACGTGGACCCTACCAGAGAACAGTCTTGCCACGTCCAGCTAAAGTATGAGTAAGGAGAAGTCGAGGTTAGCCAGAGAGCCGGTACAAGCCTTATCGATGACTTACCGCTGCCATAGACCCACAGTACAGAATATGGGGAGGATATCCAGGATGAAAACCCAGAGCTGTTGATGAACCAGGCGCCTGTATCTTCGCCGCGTTTAGATGAGGCCACTACATGACTGTGCGAGGGATCTGGGGGATCAAGCCATCGCATTATCTCCCTCGACTCTTCTTTCTCGTAGAACCCATTGATGGTGTCGTGCATCTTGTGGTTCTGACGGCTACCGGAGCAAGGATCAGCGAAAGGCTCTCAGTGGTATTTGGAGTAGTCATCGTACATCAAAACTGTGCTTGCCACTTGTTGAAGCATCTCGTTGGTCCTCAAAATATTGGACCGGAGCTTCTGAAGCGTCTTCTTTGAACGGATACAGTGCTTTCATGGTCTTGGACATGAACTTTTTCGCAAATCACTTATCGTCCTTGGCAGAACTCATGAGCTTCTGTAGTTCCTTGTCCAACTCGGTTATCCTCTCTGGTGACACAATTTCAGTTCAAGGTTGACAAGCAGAAAGCCTCCGAAAGTTAAGACGGAACTGCCTTACCCATGCAGATATCAATAGGTCGAGTGGATGCCGATGACTCCAGCTTCAGTCTCATGTCGCTGTCTTTCAGGGCATCTTCAAAACTCTTTGGCTGGTCAATACAGCATTTATCACGCTTGCTTGAACCGGATTTACCTGAAGTATGAGGGTAAGATTGTTCACTTCCTCGCAAAGCAGCTTCACCTCATTCTCCGCGCTTTGGTAGTTGTCGTAGTAGGTTGCTAGGCCTTTGCATACCGACAGGCCTAGAGAAACCAGGCCTGCCACGCTCGCGGCCAACCCGATAGCCTCCGCCATTGTTTCGACGAAAAAGTATGCTCCTTGGGCTTTCTTTCTGCTCCCAGAGAGGGGACAGGTTGAAAATAAGTTACAGGGGAAAAGCACCAAGGTTACAATGCGGCTGATAGAGCGGGGCGAGTAAGAAATTGCGTGTGTAGACAAACTTGCAGGTTGCAGGGGTTCAATCCAATCACAGTCATTGACTCCCTTGAGGCCTCACTCGTAAGCGTGTTCGACAGGCATTCGCTCGTTAACAGACAAGATCGGTTATCCGAACGCGGATCTTTACTCTTTGGTCTGACATGGTTGCAGGGCCCTTGAAAAGACCACCACAGAGGCCAGGGTTAAGGGAGCCAATAAATAGCCAAGCTGAGATTAAGTTGTTAACTGAGAATATTAGAAAGCGGCCATCTATAGATAGTTGCATTTTGCCTTTTCT
Source organism: Fusarium duplospermum (assembly GCA_003946985.1). Lineage (NCBI taxonomy): Eukaryota > Fungi > Ascomycota > Sordariomycetes > Hypocreales > Nectriaceae > Fusarium > Fusarium duplospermum. The sequence goes on along the minus strand of NKCI01000070.1, from coordinate 117,004 downwards.
TAATAGAAGGCCATTATCTAAGTCCGTCAATTGCTAAACTCCCAATAACTCCAAACAACTCCCATCACGACCCCAGAGCCCTCTTTCATAATCGAGATGCGCACACTGCCAGCTGGTTAGAAAAGCATACTGGACTTGTACCCGACTGCTCAAAGAGGATCTTCACATCCTCATCGTTTGCCTTGGAAGGGTTTTGAAGGGCATATTGCTTCACGCTAAGGGGGCCATGGATGATCGCATCTGTTATACTTCTCTTTCTCACATGGGTGGACCCAAGGGGTTCGAGAAACTGAGCCTCTGGGGTGGGTTCCGGACTGATGTCGATATTGTTTAATAATCCGCTACTGTGTTCATTTATAAACCTGGCGTCTAATTCGATGACGGAGTTATCTACCAGTAGCCACCGGCAGACAGCACCGATTTTCTTTATAATAACCTATAGAAGGAATAACTGAAATAAATATAAGGACCTAGCCGTCTAGATTTCCCACCCATAACGCGTCTCGATGAACTCAGCGGGTTGTCGTTCTTAAAGTTATCATTTACCCTAGACAACCTTTGAGTTTTTGTGCAACCTTATCTACCCTTGCACAGATTTCATAGCATTACTAATGCGTCCACTGCTCGGTTTCACGTGAATGTGCAAGGGTGCAACACGTCTAGACTCTTGGCACTTGTCTCAATTGGACGAAGCCTGGGAATAGTTTTCCGGGGAAGATAACGATGACATTTATGAGAGGTCAACAATTCCAACTTGACAACAGCAAGTAGACTCATTAAGATAAACTCCCTCTCTAAGAAATATGTAATCCAATAAAGGACACGTCGTAAACAACAACTCGGCCAAAATACCGCAGACAATCTGTGCACCGGAACACTCGGCACTTTTTCTCGTAGCCTGAGATATGTGTCTAATTCCCTAGTCTCCTATTGGTCAACTCCTCCCGAGGTCTTGCAGATTTTCTGCTGCAAGCCACCGCCCAACGTCATAATTGTGTCTTTGGTGCCCTTGCCGGCTGCTCCGGGGCACGCGTATAAAATGGTTTACGTAGCCCTTGGGTGAAAAAAAGTGGCAAAAACAAACTCATCGCGACGGGTTCTTCGGGAGTTGAGACGGCCATGGCGACACCATTTTGGGGTCCTCAGACTTCATATCTGAAGTAGGTACTTACATCCACTTAGATCGTGGCTTTGCTAACCGGTGCCTACAGTTTCTGCGAGGAGGTACTTGAGTCCAGGCATTCACGCAATTCATCATCAAGATAGAGCTCTAACATGACATTTCACGCTACTAGGATTATGTTGTGACCCGGTATATCGCTGAATTCGTAAACACCCTGAGCAGTCTCACCTTCGGTCCGTCGGTCCCATCCGGAACCCGTAGACAACTCGCTCACACCGTGTAGTCGCCTACGGCATCTATGGCTTGTCCCGATCTTCAAATTCCCCTACGGTACCACGATGGATTTCATACTGTGGTCTAATCGGCGTGGGCATTTGCTCAGCCGGATACCATATGACGATGAAGTACCACACTCAGATGTGTAGGTTGAGTTAAAGCTCCGCGGTTGTCATCCCTTCTGACTCTCTGATAGCCGATGAGTTATCGATGCACCTCCTAACGACGCCGCTCATCTATCGCCTCCTCACCTTCAAAGCAAGCCCGCAGCGAACGAAGTGGATAGGAATAATCCTCGGTTCGCTGTTCACCATCGTCATGGTAACACACATGGTCATGGATGAATTCTTGCTACATGCCTCAACTTTTGGCCTGGGCGTCTACATCATTGCGACTCACAATCTCAAGTTGATTCCCCAGCAAGTCCCAGACCCAGAAATCAGGAGGGCAGTTCGGAATGTTGCACTACTTGGAGGCGGTAAGTTATCTTGTCTGGTAACAAGTTAAGGAATACGATTGACGCTAGTATAGGCTTCTTCCTCCTCGGCTACATTGTATGGCTGATAGACGACTGGGCATGTCATCATCTAATTGACGCGAGACGCTCAGTTGGCATACCCGTTGCCTTTCTCCTGGAACTACACGGATGGTGTGTTCCCATCTAACCCTCTCGTGATCTGTATCTGTGGCTAACTGGAAACAGGTGGCATGTTCTCACAGCTATTGGAGGCTACATCGGCGTTGCAATTGTTGATCTGGTAACTTCAAGTGAGGTAACGGAGGATCCCATAGATAGCTTTGCATGGCCGATTCCAATCGCAGCCAGGTTGGTTACGGGTCCGATAAAGTCTGCAAAGAAAGCCTAGGACTGCAAGAAATTGTGCTATACAGGCGATATATGGATCAGATCATCCCTAGTTGCCTCTGTGTTGCGCTCCTATCCCAATCGACGAGATGACAGTCTATGTGCAAGGAATAAGCTTACCCGGGCCTGTGTTGACCTTGATAAAAGCATAAAAGCACTGTATGAATATTTCCTGTGTAACCCGTAGTAAATAGTCTAGTAGCCAATCACTTTAGGTAAACTGCAAGGCACAACCCGGCAACTTACTCGACTAGGAGAATGTAGCATAGGAATCGATTTTGCTTAGGATGCTATTGCGTTCTATATGTCCTAACTAGCTATAGATATTGATTTGCCAATCATCGATATAGACAAAACCCATCGTCCATGAATGGTTAGGTCCATGAGGTCAATTCCACTGCGCCTATGCTGACTCTTAGCCAGAGTCTGGCATCTACAGACAGTGATCCGGGTTACCGTCAGGTCTTCCCCACCAAGTAGGAAATGGAGTCTCCTTTCCACTTGCACCAAAGACAGCAAAAGATAGAATAAAGATGACAATCTGAGAACCTCCGTCCAAAGCTGCACCGATGAGGTAGTTGTACTTGTTGTAAATGTTGGGAAGCCGACGTCGGAGATAGACCTGCGAGAAGATACCCACTGCGATGGATGACCAAATCCAGGAGGTGATACCAAAGTAGGTTGTCGCACCAGAGTAGGAAGCGATGATGGCTGTGTTAATAGGCCACTCCTTCACCCGCGGGAAGACCTTGATGACACCCCAATGCGCAAAGGGTAGTGCGAGACCAATAACCAGACCGAGAGGAACAATGAGATAACGCCCGTTCTCTCCATAGACCTGCTTCGCCATTGCCCATGTGACAGCCTGCGAGTTGAGACTCTGCATCGTCGAGCCACTCCAGACGTTATTGCCGACAGGGTCTAGGAGGATCTCCTTCTGGTTGCTGACAATGGTTGTCATGACGACGTAGTTGAGCGCTGCGCCTAGCAGAGTTCCGTAGACCTGCGTGGCAAACATGATTCTGTGGGGGACTTTGGTATACTGTCCGACTTTGAGCCAATTGGAAAGGTTGACAGCCAGAAGGATGACTTGGTGAGACCAACTGGCAAAGTACAGGTTTGCCAGGGGCCGACCGGGATGAACAACACCGCCTATCATCTTTGATAGTGCATTGGTTCCAACTCCTGTTCCATAGAGTCCGTAAAGGATGCAAGAAAAGGGGGCGATAAATCCGCCCAGAAGAAGGGCGACCACGAACCCCCAAGCCGGTAGAGTTGTCTCGCCCTTGGTGGTGACCACAATTCCAGCAATGACGCAAAGAACAAAGAGCGCGATATACCACCACATAGGAACTTCCTTGTACTTGAGCATGCCTTGGTAATGGGGATCAGGCTGGGTCCTACTGCGAGCCTGCTTCCATGCTAGAAGCATATCTTTGCCATAAAAGAGAATGACGTGTGTAACCAGGGCCCCAATGGCCAGGTTCATCGTGAAGTAGCCCCAAACCGTGCTTGACGTCATATAAGGCAGGCCGATCTCCTCAAGCTTGTCAAAGTCGATGGTGCCATGGTTATTGAGAATAGATGTACTATCGAATCTGGTCCCGTTCTCATGGAAGAGAGATGTCGACATGAAGGGGAATTTCTTTGCGTTCCAGGCATTTCCATAGTACAGAGCAAGCATGGCAATGTACCAAAAGAAATAGCCAATCCAAGTGTTGAACTGCTGTTTGAGAGGAAGTGAGAGGAACTGACTCTGGATGTACTGCCAATCCAGGGAGATGTTGAAAAGGCCCAGGCCCTCGTTGCCGGAAGCACCGCCGAAGACTGTGGAAAAGATGGTGCGGGTGTGTTCGGGTGCTTTCATGGATGCAAGGCAAAAGACGGAGATGCCGCCAAGCCATGGCATAACATAGGCAGGGAAGATCTCCCAGACGGCAGCAATACCGAGAGCCCAGCCGAACTTGATGAGGCGGTCTCTGTTGGCCTTTTGATCGAAGTGAAGGTTCTGATAGAGCACGACCTGTGGAAGAGTAGACCAGTATACCATCTCGGCGGGGTAGACAATTAGAGGTCGCAGTACTCCAGCCAAGACAAAGCCGCAGAGAGAAATGGAGAAAGTCGCGAGAACGGCGGTAAGAGCAGTAACGCTGCGATTATAGAATAGACGTTCAACACCGTAGACTTCGACTCCAGACAGCCCATTGTTTCCGGATGAGGCGACAAGGGCTGCGACGACATGCTCTTTGATTTTGAAGGGTTGGCCAAAGTTGAGGAAGCGAAGGATGCGCTGGATCAATGGGGATTTGAATCGATCGGGGCGAGGAGTTCCGAGGGCCCAGGCTTGACCGAAGATATAAACGAGAACTGCGGGGATATCCGAGTTAGACTGCAAGGGGCAGCAAGATGAAGGACAACGCACGCTGTAGAAAGACTGCAGAAACCTGCATCTGAGTTGGTTTAAAAACGTAGAGCATCGTAATGACGCTGGAGAGGGCTGTGAATAGGGAGCCCAAGACGATGGCGCGAAACGTCAAGGCAGGGTCCCCATCATCACGGTCCGAAATCAAGTACTTGGACACATCCATGCCTGTTCATGCATGTTAGCATTAAGCCCAATGGGGATACCCTACAAAGTAATACCATTCCGAATGACAGGATGTCCCTTGACATAAACTGTATTTTCATCGTGTTCGTCGTGGAGTTGATGAACTTGGTGGTCCTGGTCATCCTTGGAGGAAACGTCCGGAGAAGATGGTTCCTCGGGCGCATACACGCCCTCCGTGGTTGCAATTGCAGTGGGCTTTATGCCCCCATCTGGGCTGATGTTGTTCGACATGGTTACCTGTTTATCAAGGTAGATAGATGATTGTTCAGAAAGGCATGGGATTCAGTTGTCTGTGTGGTTTACAGTTGCAGATCTAGAAAAAGCGGAAGAGCGCGAATGGAAAATGGTAACCCTATAAGTACGATCGACGGATCTAACTTTACTTCTAACATGCTCAACATTGGACCCATCAAAAGGACCGAACTTGTACAACGGTTGAGTTCGTGATCGAAATGGCGTGACCCACGACCCAAGCGAACGGCGCATGCCCTAAAGAATGATCCTCCAGGGCTAACGTGCTTTGAATGATCTTGATCTAATCGTAACCTTCCCGATTAATGTTATGAGGAACTTCTGCTTGGGAGCGAAATTGAACCAACACGCGATATCAACTTCACGATGCGACGCTGGTTAAAGAGCCAAATGGCGCAATATAACTGGGGCATGTCGAAGTGTACAGAAGTTCCGACCCGGTCTAATAGGCTAAAAAGCGGTTTGATATAACTAGACCGATACCCGGCAACGACGGCATTCTAATACAAAGGAGCCAGTCGGTTGGGAATCGATTTGCAATACGAACCACAATCCTTGGTTGCACGTCAATTTCGGAACCAACATTGCAAGGAATCTTGTCTTGATGTGGATATGATCTTCCTCGTGTAACGTTAGTATCATGGACGGGCCATTGAGGCTCTCGTGTATCCTTGTTGACAGCGGCTGGGCTAGCTGCTAGTGGATTGACCTTCCTATAAGAGCTTGGCAAGATTTGGGTTGATGAAACATCGGCTCGAGACTTGTTGAAGACCTTATTGGCGGAACACAACCGTTATGGCATCTATAGTAGCGGAACGGAACTCGCATTGGATTGCATTGTCGCTGACCTTCGAGAAACACTCTTATAGGACTACATGACTTTCTGCAGTTGAAGAGAAAGATATGGCGTCCGATGATGTAAGCAAGGCGCAAACCAAACCCGATGACCACACTGGAATAAACATGGCTGAAGAGTTTTACAAGAACGGAGTATCATCGTTTGGTCTTTATCAAGGTGCTAGAACCAATCCCACAACACACACGACTGCCACCGCGAACGCAAAAGCCCCCCTTTGTTCCAAGCTACCTGCAGCATTAGGTGGAAACTCGGCCTCCGGCTTACGACTTCTCTGCGTGATGTTGCTTGGAGCCAGACATATGACTTCAGCAGCCGACTTGCCGTCAGGAAGTCGTACTGAGAGAAGGATTGGGATGGGTTGTTGAACACGGAGGTCATAAACCTCGAATGAGTCCTTTTCGGCATCAGGAGGGACAAGACCGCCTCCCGAAAGCTGAAAGGCTTCGTAGTCGTCTGGCAGAGATACTCCGGGAAGCTCATCAACTGAGCAGTTGGAAGTTGAAAAGTTGAGAGGAACGGCTAACAGGTGATGATTAGTATATACTCAACCAATGGCAACGGAGAGGAGACAACTTACAGGTCCAGATGTTGATCGACTGTCCACAGGCCTCAGCCACGTTTGATGGTGCTGACGGACATTCCCCATCCTTTGGGGCTGACACACTTCGCAACGCTTTCTGGCAATCTTCACTCAGAATACCGTTGCAAGACAGCTTTGCGCTATTGTCTTCGGCATCCGAAGTCGCATTCTGGCCTTCCATTCGGTACGTGCAGACTTGAGTCCGATTACCGTCCCTTGTGCCAACGAAGGATTCTGGCACGCCAAGAAAGACGCCCAAGTCTTGTAGGGTGTTCCATTCTGAGCCGTAACGAGTGTTTTCCCGGCGAGAATCCTCGATGGTTAAGGAAAGATGCCAAGAATCCTTGTTAACAAAGGTGATTGAGGTGTCACCAGTCGCGTTGAATGTGACATTTCCATCGTTGATTTTGTTAATGGGAGCAGGACATTGGGCTTGAACAGGCAACACCATGTAAACAGATGCCGCCGCGGCTAGAAGGAAGCGTTGTGAGAGAATCATGACTGCAGAAGTGTTAAGAAAAAAGATGAAATTGCGTTGGAGGATGAAGGTGCAGTCTCTCTCCCTTCTGATTCAGCTTATGTAGGACCCCAACCTCCCTTGCGGCCAACAATTTTCCTCCCAACTCGTCCAAACAGCGATGATCCTACCAAGGCGGCTCCTGTTTGCTCTTGGCATAGGCATCTCCGCCATTTCTATGGAAGAGCTCAATCCTCGCATGAAATGCATGTTGGTGATGGTCCCACTGTGATGTCTTGGAAGTGGCCATCAGGGTTCTCAAAGACTGATCAACTGGGGCTGGGTTATCTTGGCTGACGACATGGTCGCTGTTTGTGACCAAGTAGGAATGTCGGAAGTTAAAACAAAGAGCTTAATAATTCTGTGTTTCATAGTCTTTTCTTTCTTAATGCGCACACGTTCTATGGGAGCGACTATCGTCTGGTCCTGTTTGAGGCGCTGGATTAGCATCCTTCTGGAAACCTAGATAGCGTTGATAAGTCTCCGAGAATGCCTGTGCCGATCCCTTAATTCCCCGTGACTATTCTATGGACAAGGATACGTGACAAGTGTCATGTTCATTCCCTCTCCTGTCTCAGTTGCCTGTCGCTTACTTCTCAAAGAAGAACAATCGGCGATGAATATTCCTCTTTAGCACTCTTCACCGCATATGGCCTTTCAAATACAGCAACCATGACATCATATTAGAAGTGAGAGATTAAGAAAAGGGAAAGCAAAGGATCTTCAAAGTCAGCTTCTCACGTTCCTGTTAGCCCACGTGCTGTCGTGTTGGCTCAGCTGTCGATGCAGGCCATCGAAATCATCGGATCATCGCGATCTTTTTCAGTTTCTGGAAGTGACTTTCGAAACTGTCCGAGAACTTTTGAAAATACCCAGAAAACAACAAGTTTTTACTCGAAACAAGTCAGCACAGGGTCTTGGCTGCCTCAAATCCCTCTTCTCTCGCATGACTGCTCCCCTTTACAGCCGAGTTGCATGTCTCAGTTTAACGAGGCAGTATCGTTCCAACTTGCGGAGACTTTCAATGTCATTATCCTATCAGATAGTCTGCATAGACTCGCCAAGCAGCATCCTCGCAAAAGATTCTCGACATTCTGTCTATAATGGATTCCGAAGGAATATCTCACACCTTGGCATACGGTCTCTCCGAGCCCCCGACCGTCCGAACAACGACTAACAAGATCGTCATAGTGGGCTATACTCGTGAATGCATCCTCATCCTTCAGAAAGCAAGGCATCGAGGATCTGGAGATGTCTCTTCGACGTCTGTGGCGGATGACGTTTGAAACAGTCAAAGAAAGTAATTAGACGATTTGGGAGAAACAATGCGATCGAGGGAATTTAAGAGTGATGTCTATCAAGTATAAAAAAGGCTCAATTTCCGTGAGAAGGGCTTTCGTTCAACAAGCAAGCAGAAAGACACCTTCAACGCTTAGAACCATCTCAACCAAACAACGACTCACCAGCACCTCTTGCCCCCCCCCTTTTTTTTCTAGACAGAAAGACTGATTATTCATCATGTTTTTCTCCAAGACCTCCCTCGCCTTTCTCGCCATGGCCCATGGTCTTGTCGCGGGATCTCCAATGCCCCAATCTGAAGGCGAGTTTGATGGAACTCGCCCAAAGCCGGGCATCGAATGTGACGGGCTGATCCAGCCGTCATACAAAGACTGTACGACAACTAGTTCTTGAACTATCAAGGTTTATTACTGACTTGTGTAAAGGCCGAAGCATAATTGACGGCAATGTCCTCTTTGGCAATGGTGACGAACGTGACGTCTGCGTCAACCAACGCGCCTGTCGCATCTTCCGCCAAGGCAACTGCCGCATTTCATTCTGCAACAACGAAGACAAAGAAGTTTGCGACTCCAGCAAGGAATGGGGGCGACGCACCAGCGCCATCATGTCCTACTGTGAGCCCGACGATAGTGGCGGTTACGAATCTCCCGCCGAGCCCAAGCCTTGGACCGAGGTTGCCATTAGGGCCAACACGGACTGGAAAAAGGCGGCTATGAAGGCAGCGTCTGCAGGTATTACTGAGGAGGTCATGACTCTTGAGGAGAATGAGGCGGAGGTGAAGCAGATTGAGGAAGAGCAGAAAGCCAAGCACGCTCTGCACGCTCGGGTAAGTCACTGACTTGGTCTATAGCTGGATAAAACACTAACAGGGGTACAGGATGATGACAGTTTCGAGATTACAAACCGCCGCAAGAGTGTAGAAAGACCTGGAGCCCAAATTGAGATGACCGATCGTCTCCCCAACGGCGGCAAATGGGTCGCCTCCAAGAGCAAGACCGAGACTGTCGGCATCACCGCCTCGGTCAGCCTCGGAGGCTCGCTCTTCAATGTCATGACAGCCGAGATTGGCCTCGAGGTGTCTTCCAGCTACTCTGTTACCAGCGGTACAAGCATCGAGATCCCCATCGAGTGTGAGGGTAATCAATCTGGTGTTGTCGTCTGGTTCCCCCTCTTCGACTACTACGCGGGCAAGTTCCAGCCTAGCGGCGACGCTGGATCTATTTGGGTTCCTCTTGACTCTGAGACTTCTACTGGCAACTTCCGCGTTCGCTGCCTCGGCGATGCCTAATTGACAAGATGAAGTATTGGTTTGGTGAGAGCAAACCTTGTGTTTGGATAGGTAAGTTGGGCAAAGGGGCTCGAGAGGGGAACATGTACATGGATCATCATTAAGTAGCTAAGAGTTGATTCGAATTGTAGATGCCAAAGATCCATTGTATTTCCTTGACTTGAAATTTCATGATAACACCAGTAAACTTATTACAGCGCCTGTTGACTCAAACTGCACCAAGGACGAATGAAAGACACGCATAGGGTGAAAGTTAGCCACGCTCCATTGCTCCTAGAGCACACAAAATGCACTCAAACATCAGGGGGCTTGCTCGCGTTATCAATATCAAAAGCCACCTTCTTTTCAATAGCCGAACGCTTGATCGTCTGTCCATTGAACAAACCTTCAAGAAACGCCAGCCACTCAGGGGCTGATGCTCCAACCACAGCCGTGTGATCCAAGGCCGGGTACAAACTCAGTTGGAGCATGTTTCCAGCACTGACGCTGTTATTGTACGCCGTCTCCGTGATGTCCGCGAAAACAATCGTATCGCCCTCTCCTTGAATGACCAGGAGCGGCTTGGAGGTTTTGGCGCCTTGTGCCGGTGCGTTCAACTTTTGGAACTCCTTAAAATCAGTGTCTTTGGAGGGGTGAGTGCTTCCGAGAAGTTGCGAAAGGCCAAGGTCGCCGACGAGACCAGATAGTGCGTTGTCACAGAGCTGCGCAACCTCTCCGAGCTTGATCCGCTTCTTCATTGTCTCGCTCAGAAACGGAGCCGTGTAGTCGGGGAAAACCGCCTTGACGGCAAAGAATAGTGAAGGTAGGAGAGTGATGATGAGGAAAGACTGAACTTCATCTTCTGGTAAACTCTCAAGCTTCTCTAGGCCATGGATGAAAGCATCGTAAATGTATGTGATTGGGGCGATGGACACGCCTCCCAGATATCCAGCCTTGTCGTCTTGGACCTTGGTGTGCTCGGACAACTTCCAGGATGCTCCGCCGCCTTGGGAGTGGCCAATAGAAGCCCATTTCTTGGACAAGTCGAGAGGAAAGGCCTTTCGAGCTGCAATGACAGAGTACAAAACATCGTTTGCTTGGGCAGCGCTGGAAATGTACTTGTGTGCAGTCTGGTTGTTCCCAAGACCGGCATAGTCGGTAGCAACAACAGCGTAACCAGCGTGAATCAGAGGAGTCCAACTATCGTAATCGAAGAAGAATGACGAGGTAGACGGGGCACAGCCTCTGAACATGCCTGTTGTTCCGTGGGCATAGGCTATGACGTTGAAAGGGTCACGTCCACGTACGAAGGGGACGGCAATGAATGCAGTTGCTGGCACAGTCGTCTTGTTGTCTAAGTCGAGAGACATGTACTGTATCTTGTATACTGCTGTACCAATAGGAACGGTGAGGTTATCTGCCGGAATAGGCTTGAGCTTGAGCAAGTCACCAGGTTTGGAAACCGAAAAGTTTTTTGCCGTCTCATAAAAGTCGTAGTCAAAGGGCATGTCGAAGATGGCGAGGTCCCCAGCATTGGTCTCCTGAAGTATCTGCCAGCAAGCTGGACCGCAGTCATATTTGGCCGCGTCCTCGGCGGAGACTGGGAAGTTGGAGGCATGCTGAGGTCTGGCCGCATGAACGGTTACGACACCTAGCAGCAGCGTAAAGAAGAGCAACATGATGGTAGAGATTATAACTCTTTGATGTGTAGGTAGGTAGGCCGGAATAGAAGGATGGGGGAACTGATTTCTAAGGTTTCGGGAAACTGAAGACGGGGTTTATATGCTTCTCAGAGGCATTGGGGACCCCGTCAGATGGATGGGAAACCACCACTCCCCTTGATACGAACCTGGCAAGAGACGCGAATAAAACGCCATGACGGGTTATACGCGTAACAAATCATTACTATCTAGGTTCTCCTTGACCGCATCCAGAAATCTGGCCGACACAAGGCATCGTTTATTCCCCGCCACGCCTCCACTTCATGCGGAGACCTGGGTAGATGCCTTTGATCTGCTTCCACGTGTCGCAATGAGCCTGCTCATCTCTGCTGAAAGATAATGGAAACCACAAAGACAACGCAAGATTTCAAGACAGGGCCCCGCGGGCGCCGAAGAGATGGCGTAGATCCCGGCCCAGGCGGCGGATCCGAACCGCTCCACCTTCGAGTACGAATGCGTATACATGGCCATTGGACACCCCGTATATTCTTTCATTCTATCCTTACTGGTGCATAAGCTGGGAATGAACCGAGCCTGGTCTTGTCCGGTAACATGCCTTTTAAGGTTTGGCCACACATGACTCTTGCTTGGCTTTATCGGCAGACTGCGCCAGATTCTGGCTGTCTGGGATAATCGGATAGGATGTCCCGATTCTGATGACGCCGAGTCGAAAGCGGTAATGGAGGACGCTGGCGATTCTGACGATATCTTGTTATTGGTCGTCGATCATCGTACGGGAATTCGTAGACGGACCTGCTTGATCTTCTGGGTACACATTTGCTGAGAAGGGCCTACTTAGCTCGGCGATATGCGCCTTGCTGGCTCAAGTAAGATATTAAACAACTATCAACGTTCCTACAGAGAAAGACCCAACTTGATTCACATAACTTACATGTGTTTATTGAATGAGTATTACTATAAAGACGACATGGTGGACTGGCGGTTTGGCAGACGTGCTCACCCCAGTCGGAGATGACGTACATCCACATCACTCGGAGAAAACTCTTCACTCAAGTCCGAGTCACATGTCCGATCCGATCCGATCCACCCAAATATCCGAGACACCCATTTCACCACGTCAAACTCATGCTCCGACTACCTCTCATTCTCCATCAACTCCGATCACCATGACGCACGATTCAACACTAAGCACTCCTAGTTCTCATACAGCGGATCGACAGCTGAAGCGCCGACCGAGGAAGCCACTAAGCTGTGAACCCTGCAGACACTCTAAACTCCGATGCGACCGTCAATTGCCCTGCTCGACGTGTTTGCGCAGGGGATGGCAAGCCTCTTGCTCATACGCCCCTTCGAGCTGTAGGCGCACACCTCAACGGCGACGGAACCTACATGCTGTTGACCGGCCTTCTGCCCAACCTCTACACCAGCCTTCCGAGATATCGGAGCCGGAGCCGGAGCCGGAGTCGACCTTGCCCCGAAGTCAAAGCCCGGAGGCAATCCAAAGCCGATGGGATGCCGTCCTCTGTCGGCCGCCGGTGGAGCCAACCCCTCCGGCCCCTACAGATGTTCCCTTCACCTTGTCATTTGGCCCGAGCAAGCCAGTCCCCGAACTCCTTGCAGCGCTACCGCCCGATCCCGTCTGCGAGTATCTTGTCACTCGTTACTTTGCGACACTATCTCCACTGTTTCATATCTTGCATGGTCCAACGTTCCAGAAGCAGTACTGGGCTTTCTTGCAGAATCCTCAACAGGCGGATCTATCATGGCTGGCCTTGCTCTATGCTATTTGTGGATTAACTCTGAAGACTGTCCCTCCCACAGACCCCGGTCTGTCAGAGCTATGGGAAGACTCGTCTACACCGAGGGATCTGTCCGGTCTATCACTCCGGTGTCGAGAAGCCGCTATGATGTGTCTTTCACAGGACCAATTCCTCGTGCGACATAATCTCAACACTCTCGAAGCACTGTTAATCCTCATTCACACCATCGCCAATACTGAAGGAGCTGAGTATGGCTGGGTCCTACTTGGGAATGCGCTGCACATCGCCATCGCTCTCCGTTGCCATATCAACGGTGATGCTTCCAACCTCATCGAAAGAGAGCGTCGTCGGCGCTGTTGGGCAGGCATTTTGATCCTACACACCGACCAAACACTTCTCTATCGAGACATTGACTTGTTCTCTCTCGCCAACATGAAAGCCTCGATGCCATCAGATGCCAATGATGATGAGATACAAGAGAATGCCATTTTGACATCACCAGCTCAGGCCTCGTCACGCCGGATCACGCACATGTCTCTCATCAGGTTCCACTTTCAACTATTTCAACTCTCGACGCGAGTTCATTGTCATGTGTCTGGCCCCAATCAACTTAAAGAAGAGGCACTCGGTCCCTATGACGCCGAGATATCAGAGCAGCAACAGCAGTGGGACTCGTTATATCTTGTCAACGGTGCGAGAAGTATCCTGGACACGGCAGGTTATGCGCATTGGTGCATTCTGCAGACTTATGCACATCAGCTCTATCTACTTCTCCACCGACCATTCCATCACTCTCGATCAAGCCGTTTCCGTCCCGAGTCAAGAGACAGATGTGCTCAATCTGGCTTGGCGTTATTGGACATACATCGCCAGTTCTTCCAGCTGCCGAGGTTGAAGTGCTATCGCTGGCTTGTCAACGGGACGATTAGCTGCAATGCACTTCACGGAGCTGTCGCCCTTACGTCGTGTCTGCTGGATATGCCCAATGACGCCGACTTTACAGAGCACTTGGCTGTGATTGATGCTGCGGTGGTTCGGTTGGAGTGCCTTAAGAGAAAGAGCCCGGCTTGTTCACACATTTATCCCATCCTGCGCTGCCTACAGTAAGTCACGTACAAGTCGCATTGATGATCAGCAGCTGATTATTCCAGGTTACGCTTGTCACGAGCCTCGCCGCCATCTCCAGCCAGAGAGTTGGCCGAAAGCAGATTTGAAGACTGGGTTAGCAATGTTGATTGGTTCAGGCCTGATGCAATAGATTGGGTACGCACCTGACCATTTCTTCTATTGATATCTTAATGCTAACTTGGATAGGATTTCTGGGATGGAGACTTTTCAACTCCGCAAGCCGATGATGATCTGACGGCCACCACTTAGAATACATGATCCAACAGTGAACAACCATTTGCACGTCTCATAATTCCTGTTTGAGTAAATAATTGATCTGTAATTATCTACTCTTTCTAGTCTATTTCCAAGAATGCGCTGGCCTTTGGCCATTTTGGTATCCAAATGTCTATGATCTATCCAACGTCTAGTCCATACCTCCCTAAACCCAAGTCTCTTGCTCACAGCCTGCTGTAAGCTGGAGGGGCATCAACAACAATCTCGTACTGCCTTTCTCCTTCATCAATCTTGCAATACCTCGGCGGGGCTTGGATGCCTTCTGACAGAGCCTCAAGCGCGCCCTTAGCGGTCTGATCATGCTCCTGTACGAAAGCGCCCCAGCCGTTGATTGGCAACTCCGGAGAAACAAACAAAGTTATTGCCAGTGATGATTCGTACTATTACATCTGTCAGTTGCGATCCTCACAGAAGAGCGTAATGACATACCTCTGCTTCAGTGTCACCCTCCTTCAGGGTCACAACAAAGTGCAGTGTATGGCTGATGGAGACGCCGCAGACATCTAGGTCCGGCGAACACTTCCTCACCACCTTTGGCAGTTTCAAGCACTGTTCCCAGGTTTGAACCCGATCGTTAGCATTGCTCAAATCGAGCGGCCACTCCTCCACGAGCCTTCGTCCTTCATAAGATGGCACCCCATCATCCAATGTCTTGTGGTGCTCGTAGAGACAAAACTTTGCTTTTGTCACTTGGACCCCATCCTCCATCTTTACCAGCTCTGCATGAATGGGTATGAGACCTCCCAGAGCAATAGCCTTGTGACCGACCGAAACGCTGTGTTGGACCTTTCCCATCCACTTTCCCTGTTCCGTGACAGGATCCATCAACTCATAGGCGGAGAGTGAAGGCAAGCGAATTATGCGAATAGGAATGAAATCCTGGAGCATTTGCGAGGAATCATCGTGGATGGTGAAGGCGTCCAATCGATATGTGTTGGAGCAACGGACGCAGCCTCTGAAAGACTCATCCTGGTGACCTTGGATGAACACCTCGAAGGGCCACTCGTACACCCTTCCAGTTCTGGATACTTCGCTGGGTTGGCCTTCGACTAGGAAAGAATCCCATTCGTGCAGGACCGATGCTTCCACTCTCGTTTCGTCACCTGACCCTGTCTTGTGATCCCTACAACATGTTAACTCTGTCCCGCAGGGTAGCATGTTTTGTCGCAACATACCAAAGAGAGATTTGACGGGACAGTCTTAGCTGAACTCCCCGAACACTTTCACCGTGGCGGACAGAGAGTGTGACTTTGCCTCGGAGATACTGTCCAACCGCTTCCTCGCCGTACCCACGAAGAAACACGTAGTCGCATTCTGGTCTTGAAGAGGTTTAGCACTTGGTCTGACATGGCAAGCTTGGGTGCTACCTTATCTTGACGCGGACTGGGGGTGTTCCAGTAATCCGAGCCAAAAGAGAGCGCATGAACAATTTTGATAAGGAGAATGCGACGTGGGTGTGGTGTCTCGCCGAGAATGAAACCGTGGTGAACTTCGGCGTGACCCTGCTATCGGCAAGGTGCTCCCTCTGGTGATCGGTGTTCTAAAGGGTAGCCTCTTCTCAGGTGGTTGGTCTGTGTTCTCTCGGTGAGGTGAAAGTGCGATGTGTTGAATCCAGAATTGTAAAACCATCTTGGGGTTTAAATTATTTATCTGACTCTCTAAATAACAGAGTGGATAACTGTTAACTACTCGTGGCTCAAATCTTCACCGTCTGATGATATCCGTGAGTCTCCGATTGTGGCGGGGCCGTGACAAAGTTATCGGAGTCGGAGATGTGTGGGGCACTGCTTGGATCGGAGATGTGATGCTATCGGACTTTTGCAACCTGACACGATGCGTTTTCTGGTCACGGGGCGGTTACGAAAAAGAACGCTGATGTTACTCTACCTACCATCTCATCAATCCACTATTTGTCGTCTGCTATTACTAAAGTACCCAACTCATCCCACGATATCTATCCCAACTTCTCAACCACCCAAGCGTGGGCGAAACGAGCGCAAACTGACCCACGCCATGTCATCACGAGCGAACCGATCGATACACCGTCTTGCAAACCCCTGAGGCGAAAACGATGAAGATCGTGGAGGAAGTTACGGACGTGCAGGACCCGATGAATAAGCTTCAGCTGGCGACTTTCTGCCTCGCAAGCCTTCTGAATGGCTTCAACGACGGGAGTTTGGGCGCCATACTCCCATACATGGAAAAGTAGCTACCAGTCTCTTTGCGACAGCTGTATAGAAGCTAATATTCCTCGAGAGATTACAGTATCGGATATGCCGTTGTTTCACTTATCTTTATCGGACAAGGCATCGGATCTCTCTTCGCCGCGATATTCCTCGACGACCTATACCCGAGACTTGGTCAAGTCGACGTTTTCAGGATAGCAAATATTGGTGCTCTTCTGGGTTATATCCCGATAGTGGCGGCAGCACCGTTCCCTCTGATCCCGATTGCGTTCTCCTTCGTCGGTTTCGGTACCACCATCAACAAGATTCTGGGGAAAACTCTTTGCTCTCATATTCCGAACCAGCCCTTTCTATCCGAAATTCTATATGGGTTTTATGGCATCGGCGCCACGGCAAGTCCCGTTCTCGCAACAGCCATGGTTACAACCGCGTGTATGCATTGGAGTCGATTCTATATCATCAACTTCAGTCTCGCTGTTTCGGTTCTTGCTCTATCTTCGTGGTTGCTCCGATGTTACGAAAAGGACCCAAACATGAATCCCAGAGACCTAGAGATGTCCGCAGCGGATATTGCTATGGCGGACATTCCCCAAATACTCTGCCCGAGAACAGTTCTACTTGGAGCCATCTTCATCCTGGCCTATCGGGGCGTTGAGGCTTCTATATCTGGCTGGACCATTGCTTTCCTCATCGACACCCACACGGGGAATCCTGCATTGTTGGGATATGTGTTGGCTAGCTTCTGGGCCGGTATTGCTGTTGGCAGGTTCAGCTCATCCGACATCGAGGAACGATTTAGTCAAAATTCCTTGGTTTATGGATCAGTTATTCTGGCATCTGCATTTCAACTGCTAGTTTGGTTCATGCCTAATGTTAACAGCATCACCATTATGACATTTGCTGTTGGTGCAATGCTTGGTCCGATCTATCCGCGAGTGGAATCAATGTTTATGCGTCAGATGGAGGAGAAGGGGTCATATAAGAAGGTTGTCACGACGACTGCTATTGGAAGCTTGGGAGGTTCCATTGCCTCATTTCTTACAGGCCTACTGGCTCAAGTTGTCGGCACCAGTGGATTGCATCCAGTCGTCCTGGCGCTGTTAGCTATCATGCTTGTCTGTTGGTGGGGGATCCCGAATACAGTTAAACGTTGCGGGATGCGTAGCTAGCTAGATAATTTGCATGATATACAAAATGGCAGTTTTCTATCCTGGGAATAGTGTCACATTCAGGAGGAGCAGACGACGACCTTCCAGTGAGCCCCCTACTCCCGTTAGTGACAGAATCAGCACGATAGTGTGCAGTAGATTGAATATAAGCTTAAATTCCTACACTTCGCATGCGTTAGGGCCGCCTGTGCGCTGCGGCTGGTGCTTCAGGTCTCACGTCGTGCGGGCTGGTGTGGCGTAGCTGAAGAATTCCAAGCCTTGGTATTATACAGCAGACGTCGTTAGCCCTGTGAGCTTCATTGGAATCCTCGCTTACAGTGCTACCAAGAAATTGAGGCTCGGAACTTGTCCGTGGCTGCTCATATTCGGAGAAAAGCATTCTCGGACATGACGTGTGGGTTATCGGAGATGTGCGCTGATCGGAGTTGGCAGGTCTTCGGAGATGGTCTGCCCGGGTGACTCGACCCGGCCAACAGCCTTCCCAATTTGTGCAATCTTTTAGTCAAAATTGAAAGGATTGGATGAAATCCCTGTAATTCAATTGTCCATATGCAGGATCCTGCATTGTTGGAAACTTGGTGCCACTCCAGCCCTGATGGCAGTATATAGGTAGTGAACAGAAAGAATGATCTGCTGTGTCGGTTATCCCGGCTTCAACTATAATAAAGAACACATTTCCAACATGATCGCATCATATCCCAATGCTAACACAGTGGCCGAACAGAAAAAATAGCAGACTATCGATAACAACTGGCACAAACTATCCCTCAACCGTATTCCCTGTTTCTCTACCGCTTCACCATTTTTTTTAAACTAACAATGGCACTTTCATATTGTTTCTCAACGAACGGGTGTCAAGCTACTCGGTCTATAGAGCACGAGCTTGAGCACAAACAAAAGATCCAACCCACTCAGGCACAAGTGGGTGCTCCGAGACATCTCACACGAGCCCTCTACCTTCCAATGCACACCCACAATACATCCCATCTTCCTGTATACGATATCTCCGACCGGTACTTCGAAACGTTGGGACCCTTTTCACTTGGGGGGAGGAAGTACAAGATCGAGTTCTGTCTTCTCCTAAAACCCTGCGGTGATGATCCTGAAGACGACGTCAGATTCCTTGTGGACATGGATTCAAGTGGCTTGCCTACAACTATTCGAGAGAGATGCATTGGACGTGACGCATTGGACGTTATAATGCAAGTTCTTCATTTGAAGGAAGCTGGAAACTGTATTAATTCTTCCAGGTCTTCTTCCTCCCCGACAAAGGGGTTTTCACTAGCGATCCAATCACCTACGGCCAGAACTTGGGTTGGAGCA
The DNA here is from genome assembly GCA_003946985.1 of Fusarium duplospermum. Classification (NCBI taxonomy): domain Eukaryota; kingdom Fungi; phylum Ascomycota; class Sordariomycetes; order Hypocreales; family Nectriaceae; genus Fusarium; species Fusarium duplospermum. The sequence goes on along the minus strand of NKCI01000070.1, from coordinate 97,834 downwards.
AGACTGTCATCCACCCCACCCGTTGAACCAACCAAGGGTGGATTCACTTGTTGTCCAAGTCTGAATATTAGCTTAGAAACCGCGGGCTCTAAGGATTCAACGCCGCCCCGTTCTCTCAAATGGCAACTACACAAGAATAACCCTGGATCTTTGCGTTACGACTTGATACATCAGGAGCAGAAATCCCTCGATGGGGAGGACAACTCTATCGCGGCAATCTATCATCACTGCGGGTTTGAGAAAGACCTACACGCATCGTTCAGCGAAGGGGTTGTGCTACTTCCGGAGGTGCAAGACCCGGTCTTGGACATCACTGTCGTATCCTCACTATTATGCCTCTTACACGCGGTCCGCAAGCAGGATATTGGAGTGAAGAAGTCGCGAACAAAGTCCATTTTCAGAAAGTTTATCCCTTGAAGTCGGTTACAAGCACAAATAGATGACACACTTCTTTGAGCTACCACCCGTCTCTCTATGACTGGCCACTTTTCCATGCCAACCACGCTATAATGAGTTGCAAGATACCAACAACCAGTGACAAAAGTCCCAGAAGAACCGACAGGAAAAGTCCTATAATAGCCACTGTCAACGCATTTCTCTCCGAGGTGTGTCTCTCAAACCACGAAACAAGAGAATTCGTAGGTGGCGGCTTCTTGACGACTTCGTATAGCTCAGCTAACCGTGGTCCCCAATATGTAAAGGAAAGGTCATCCGGAATTGGTCTCACAAACTCCACCCACGTTGCTTCGGGGTCAAACCCTTCCTTTTTGATCAATTTCTTCAATAACCTCATCGACCTCTTATTTCCTATGCTTGCCACAGGAAACAGGATACAGTGAATGGTCACCAGTGTCTCAAAGAGTAATCGAGGAGGCAAAACCCCCCTGTTTTCAATCAGCCCCGCGGTTTCTCGTTTGGGGTATGTCTTACAGCTTCAGGCTTTCCTCAAAGTTGAGATCAAAATCAGCGTTCTTACACCGCTTGATCTGACTCTGTAGGAACATGGTCTGGTGGAACACGTTGAGTACTCGGTCCTTGGAGTCGTAAAGCAGATGGTCTATCAAGTTGTTTGTTGGCCGGATCCTTATGTTGTTCCTCTTGAACAATTTCCATGCCTTGAGCGAGCCCCTGTAGGGGACAGTCCTCTTCTCATCCTCAGTACGAGTTGAGAGTGGGTTTGAGAGGAAAGACTTCTCCAAGAAGTCGTCAAACCCTTGATTCGGTTCCCACTTTACCCGTATGGCGCCAGATTGAAAGCCTTCGGAGTAGTAGTCCTTGGATGCGCAGTTGACCATAAACGCAGCACTGACGACCAATCTGGCTGCATACTCCTTCTCAGAGGGTTTGGCGTCTTGTCTAGCAAAGGCCGCATCTAGAAACCCGTCGAAAGTTAATTTCGGGTTGTTTCTGAGTATCTTAACGCAGGATAAAACGTCTTCGTGGGACTTTAATACGGGGCTTTCGATCTCAGTAACGGCGTGTCCGACCGTTGATGGGCTAAGAACTGCATTGTAGTGCCTAAAGAAGGCGGCAAAAACAGGGCTTGCGGAGGGATTGTAGGAGGGAGCGCCAAGAAGGTCAGCGGCGAGCTTGCGCGCTTCTGTTTTGTTGCAAACCTGCATACTGGAATGACTCTTCAGGACAAGTCTTAGGTATGGCCTTCTATGGCGCTATTAAAAGACTTGAGAGCCGAGAGAGACGGGCGGGTGCATGTCGCAAATCAGCCTTGGGAACCACAGCCACCACCAAATATGCTTGGCTGCGTTGATGCTATGTGATAGCGACGTGACGTGACGCGATAGGCCAATGCAGCACTCTCGCCTTGCATGATATGATTACGCAGCTTTTCAACCTTGTGCGTATTTCTGCCTCGGAACTTTGTCAATTTCCCCTCCAACATCCCCCCTCTCGCATAGTATATTGCAACACCCAGGGCAGGTCCTCGCATCGGCGACTTGCTAACTAATATCGTGAGCAGCTTTGTCGTTCCAATGACCATGAATAAGGGTACCTCTTTTCTCGGCTCGGGGAGGCTGCTTCACGTTCCCAAGAAATTAAAGAATGTGACATCGGTTTTAAAAGCAAGGTGAGAATCTCCAAGGCAATTCCAGACTTTGTTAGCATCCTGACCCCGCGTTTCGTTTAGTGTATTTGCCGACCCGCGCCCAGAACCCTCGTCATCCCCCCCAGACCAGGGCGTTTCTTGTCATGTCAATTCTGCGCCGCTTCAATCAAACATGCGGGCGGAGCTCGTAATGGCAATGGACAATGCTGGAACCGTGATGCCCTCAGATGGCACGCCAGGCCAAGAGTCAAGCATCGCTCAAGATGGCCCGGAACCCCCACACCGAAACGGTCCATTCCGAGATGCGGTTGAGCTGCCCAATGTCTCTCCCAAAATCTACGTCTATCCTCACAGCGGATCAGAGATACCTGATGCGTTTCAAGGCCGTTTCCGTGAGGTAGTGAATCTCTTCAGATTGAACACGGAGCAACACCCACCCCTAAAACCCCATCTAGAGCACATTGACTACGAGCTCAGAATGTGTGGAACCTCGGTCGACAATGCGCATCCGTCAATTCTCGTTTTCTGTCGGCCGAGCGAATTTAGCTGCCTGAGATCACTTCTTAACAGTAAACACCTCAAGATTCAGTATTGCCTGCGAAAGTCATACCCAAAGTACTCTTGGAAAGCCTGGGGGAAGAGCCCCCCAGAGTCGTCGGACACATTCAAGCCGTTGTTCAATCTGTACTTCTGGAGAGCTCAAAGACCACGCATCCTGTACTCACATGAGGGCTTGATGGAGTCGGTCTCTGTATTGGTTCACCCGACTGGGAGCCCGTGTTCTAAACTAACCATGACAGGTAGTATCATCAATGTCCCAGACGTTCCAGGAGGTCGGCGCTTTACTTCAACAATTGGTTGCATCTTAGATATTGATTCAACATTCTACGGGCTGACGGCCGCACATTCACTGCATCAAGGGATACAGACTAAGCATCTACTCGAAATTCAAAGTCCCGCGCTTGACCACTCGCAATGTGGAAATTTGTACGGACTAGATGGAAATTCGACCAACACACAGTCAAGAGCTACTCTGTCGGATAATGGATCCAGCATAAGTCCAAGAGATGACATGGACGAACCGGCTCTCACGGCACAGGCCTCTCTCCTTGACTTGGACCTGGATCATCACAGCAATGATGACGACGATAGCGATGATGATTTTGTGGATGATGTCGAGTACCACGACCTGGCCGAGGATGATCAAGAGGCGCCAATGGTAGGCGAACGTCTTGAGCTTCGAAGCATTCCGCTTGGGCTTGACCAAATGCCCAATACCGCAATCCTCGCTCCTACCAGCTGCTCGGCATTATGCGACCGCTGCAACGTCCCAGACAATGATTGGGCTTTGGTGGCATTAACAGGACCTCAGCTACTCAATGCCTTTTTTGACGCCAATCACACATCCCAGCCAACATTCTTCTGGAAAACTCAGGGACGTTTGCCTAAAGAAGAGGTGTCTGTCCTTATTGTGGCTTCAAACCACCGAGTAGTGCGGGGGTTGCTGCAGCCAACCCCTTCCTTTCTAGGGGGCATATCGCGCAAGATGCAGGCCGAGTACTGGACAGTGGTCTTGTCTGATGGAGAAAGTGAGTCACAGCAGTTGCTTTAGGGACTAGGTCGAACTAATGTGAGACGTAGCCTTGCATTCAGGGGACTCAGGCTCTGTCGTCATAGCAGCTGACAGCCCAACAGTTGTCTTTGGACATGTGGTAGCGTCGAACCCCCTGCGAGAAGTCTATGTGAGCCCACTTGAAGCTACCATGAATCAAATCATGGGATTTCTGGAGACAACACATGTCTCTCTCCCAGAGCCACTTCCGCTGTTGAGTGGCCTTGCCGCTCATCACCTCAGGAAGGGAGATGATTATGCTTTCGAGCTTTTGAACTACCTAGATGACCTTTTACAAACAACCGCGCGGACGCCAGATATGTCTTTGATAGACTCTTGGTCTTTGTCCAACCGGCGAGCAGTGCTCTCGAGGGCTGTAGACGATAGCCTGTGGGCGACAAAGGATCCTGAAAAGGTACGCACGATAACCCGCTTTAGTGAGGAATCTAAACTCACCAACCTGCTCCATAGATCCGGATACTTCATAAATTCTCGCCTGTCCTTCCGGGCATGGGTCCGTTCTTTGGCCTTGCCGGGTTTCCCGGGAATCAATTCGCGATACATCAACCGAGTGGCTCCAGTCACAGCTTTGAGCGATCGGACGAATTTGATCTAGAGACCACATCCAGTACCTCAATCCGTGATTATGGGAGTGAATTTGGTGGTTCAGTCGATCAAGCCGATGACCAACGCCGTATCCGATCTGCAGATAAGTCACAGTCCCCAAAAGCATCTCACCAGACCGAACCCTTGGACGAGAACGCCAGCAATGATCAGGGCCCTAGTGGATCATCTTGACGACCAATCGAACCTAGCCATACTTCTAACGCCCAATGACAGCTGCCTATTGAAGAAGGTCTTCCCCAACAACGCCTCGGGCGATCACGACCACACCACCAGTTAACTCGTTACGCATCATCAGCCAGGATCCAGGAAACGTCCCTTTTACCACATGAACTGCTGCCAGAGTACCATTGTGACATCTATTTAACAGCATAACCAGGCGTGTTGAGTACCACCACCAGCGAATGGTGCTACCCCAACCCCCCGTTCAAAAGCTCTCAGAAGAGTTCCTATGTAATCTTCAACGGCAAGAAGTGGCATGTCGACTAATCAACGGGTAAGGCGGTCTGGGTGTTGCCCCCCGCGTATGAAGAAGCTGATTACATGGGGCCGTGGTGGTTCGTCCATACCGAGAATGGCCGGATTTAGTGTGGGTGATTGGTGTTCTCTAGGCAGCCAATAACTTTGTTAAAAATCTTATGTCGCTATTATTGGGAAAAGATGGTATATTTTAGAGTTTCACAACACCTTCATGGTGCATTCTGTCCCCCTTTTCGGCCCATCGCAACGAGTAACCATGTAGCCCGAGATGATCTACCAACTGATTGCAGCATCTGGAATGGACCCAGCCTCAAAAACTGGGACCCCATCAGACGGGTGATCGCTACCGGGGTAAATTATGCCGACTTCTGACACCTGCAAGTGTTTCACCCGTCAGCTCCGTGCAACGTTAAGATCGAGCGTCATCATTTTGTGCGAATATAGGCATATGGCGCGGTTATACGCAGTGGCTGACCCTTTCATTTGCCCATCGTGGAATCAAGTCTCGGACCGTCGGAGGCCTTATGGCAGCTGACTGCAGATCAAAGGGTCTCTGTCTTACTTGCGTGTTTCAGAGATATGAACAACGGTTGAAATTGATTAAGCTTACTGTCTAAGGGCAAGTATAAGATAGGTTGATCGCCGCGACATTGGACACTTTCAACCCAATCCTCTTACAGCTCACTTTACCCTGTCTCTTCCAACATACTCAACAAGAACACAATGCTCGTCAAGAACCTCCTCGTCGCCGCCGCTGTCGGCCTCACCAGCTTTGCAGCTGCACAGCAAGGCATTGACCGTCCATGTGGCCTTAAGATCGCCCCCTGCCCAGAGGATACAGAGTGCATCCCCGACTCCTCCGACTGCACCGACCTCAACCGTTGCACCGGAAGATGCTACTTCAAAAATCAGTACCAAACCTGCGGCGGCTTCACACCCAAGCCCCCGCGCCATGCAAGAAGGGTACAAGCTGCATCGACGACTCGCGTATCCCCAACTCGTGCGGCATGTCCTGTGATATGACAGGCATCTGCGCGCCCAAGAAGCTACACCAGTGCGGAGGATTCGCCGGGCTGGAGTGTCCGGATGGGCTCTGGTGCTATGACGATCCGAGTGATGACTGTGATCCTGAGAACGGCGGATCGGACTGTGGAGGAATTTGTCTTTAGAGAACTACAGTGAATCGGGCTAGTTATGTTTCACACAAACTCATGCACAGCCTCATTCTTCTGCTCCGTTAGGTTGAAACAGCCTTAGCACACGTGACAGCCACTGGTACAGTTCAGCCTCACTCCAGATAATCTGCCGTCTTTGAACCCCGCCTCTTTCAACTGCCACATTGCTGATACCGGTGACATTTCTCTTCAGAAGAGGCACAACTTTGCCTCAATTGATCTCTGCAAAGGATCATAGGCATCTCCTTTCCCTTCCTGCTATGTCCCACCCTCAAGCCGCCCGCTTCTGTCCAAGATGAGCAGCTACGCTCTCAATCCCTCCATCTACCAACCTCTAGACAACCCCTCCCAGGAAATCAGGCTACTTCAAATTGAGAGCCCGCCACAATTCTCTCCTGGGCAGATCACTCCGGTAACTGTTGTCGGCTTCCTAGGCGCCTTGCTTTCCCCACCACAACAAACACGGGCACCGGCCAAGTTCAAGCTCTTGACATTCAAGCTCGACGAGGCTCCGCCGTACAAAGCTTTGTCCTACACTTGGGGTAACCCGGACGTTGCCGGCACTATCCTGGTAGATGGCCAGGACATATCGGCTGGTCAGAACCTGTTCACTGCTCTACAACGCTTATATCAGGACGATACAATTGAGTACATCTGGGCAGACGCTCTTTGCATCAACCAGAGCGATGATGAGGAGAAGAGTCACCAAGTTCCCCTTATGAGCCAGATTTACAGTAGGGCTGAGACTGTTTTCATATGGCTTGGGGAGGAGCTCAGTTCCACCGAAAAGGCCTTCACCTTTTTGCAAACGTCGCTCTTATACGCAAGAGAGCTTATAGACGTAATGGGGATAGAAGCCAACGCTCGGAATGGAACATCAGCTTCGACTGATTTCCCTCGACTGAATGAGTTTATGCTAGAAAAGACGGGCTCTCTCATCAGCGACTCCAGCAGGCAAGCGATGGAGCAGGTTTTCAAAAACCCTTACTGGACCCGGGTCTGGGTACTTCAGGAGTTTAGCTACGCCTCCAAATGTCACCTCATCTGTGGACGCCACACCTTTGACATGGCTAATGTACATTATTTCCTCTTCTTTTGGGAAACGGTGTACAGATTGCAGCTGGACTTTCCCGGAAGCTCTGACTGGAGTAACGATGTTTTCGGGCCTCTCAGAGAATTTCTTGATGTCAGAGCCGGCACCTCGATTGGCCAAGCCAACATGGTTGAGTTCCAGAGGCAGACCGGTTGGCATGAATTTCTTGGAGATCGTTCGCAACAAACCTCGCCGGCCCATTCAGACATCTTCACTCTCTTTGTAAGAACACTGAGGTACAGGGCTACCGATATTCGCGACAAGTTTTACGCATTGCTAAACCTGATCCCTTCAGAGCACAGGATTGTCGAACCTAACTATCACCTCTCAGAAGCGGACCTCTACCGCGATCTCGTCACGAGAGGAATAACCCATTACCATAGTCTCTACTGTATCACTATGGGTGGCGTGGGGACATTTCAGGATCCGACTTGTTCAGACCTCCCTTCCTGGATCCCTGACTTTCGAAAAATCGGCAACTCGGAATTCTCATATGCGTACCCTATTTTCATGACAGGGATTGGCAATCAAAACAAACTCGATGCTTCTGGCTCCAAGGGTCCTTTATACTCAGTTAGCGACAAGCACCTCACCGCTATGGGATTTCCGGTTGGGAAGATAAGGGACATGACTCAAATTCTTTCCTTCAACAAAAATCAAATATTACATTCGATCGCGCTCTCCCTCGGAGCACATGACTGGAAACGGGATGACCAAACAGATATCTACAAGGATCTCTTCAAGGCCATATTCCCCCCTCAGCTGCTAATAGAACCCTACGATCCTTTTTTTGAGGGTTCTGACCCATGCTGGGTGGCCGAAAGAAATTTAGCATCAGGGTTCATGATGTCCCTTGGAGTCCATTCTTTGACGCACTACTTTTCCGAAAGGGTTGAAAACCAGTACGCAACTAGGAAAAGAGAAGGGCAGAACCCAACAATGGTAGAAGTACTGCAATTCATCGCCGCCGAGGCCAACCCTGCACTGAGCTACCTATTTTCTGCATGCCACAAAGACCTCATCACAGACGTCTCGCAGACAGATGATCCAGTCGTGCATCGGGCCATTTGCGATCAACTCTACAAACAAGCCACGATAGCTTTTGGAACCCGCATGACCGAAGACGACACCGATACCGGCGAGGATTATCTAATCCCCTTCCACGAGATTGGCGACAGTGTGTCGGCGGCCATGTATATTACCACATTCCTAAATCAGCTGCAATATCTGTGGGCGTCAAGGGCCTTTGCAATCACTGAGAGCGGGCACATGGGGTTTGTGCGGCCAGGGACACGTGTGGGCGACGAGGTGTGTGTTCTCTACGGATGTCCTTCGCCTCTTGTTATTCGTCGTGATGAGGGCGAATATCTTCTCGTAGGGGACTGCTGCTTCGAGGGTATGATGCGCGGCGAGATGGTCAAGAAGCAAGAGGAGGGAGGGTTTGTGCTGCAGGACTTCATATTCAAGTGAAAAATGTCTGGAATTCTTCTCTCTTGTTGGAAAAATGCTTTGGCCCCCGGAGATTAACTTAATTTAGATTCTGTTGGGCAATCGAAGCGGGAAGGGCAGCCAAATATGGCCGTCGTAAACGCATGTCTAACACACCACATCCATCTACAGTAAAGATACCTCTATCTGTACTACTTGCTGAGGTTTATAGCTGGTTGGACCGCGATCCTTGAGGCACTGAGGATGGCCTACCCTAGACAACAGCAGAGACAAAGGAAAATGCACCAAAGCAGATGGGAAGACTGGGTGTGAGCTAGTCCAAATACACGTAGCAAGGAGTATGCATGGAGGGTATGAGCAGTCATGAATAGTACTTCGGTGACTTGTCCGTAGGACTCAATCAGCTTGTTGGTGATAGGTTCTGTGGTGTTGCACTGCGCTGCACGGGCTTTGATAGCATCTGCTAAGAAGTACCTAAATATAGGTGTCAGCACCACATAAACAAAGTACTACACATCCGGCTCTTTCCGCTCCTCCTATAGGCTCGCTTAGATCATCCACCAACCGCTTTCAGCTTAGGCCGCCATGCCACGGGCCGACACGTGCAAGGTTCACGTGCCCAACGCGAGATAAGCTTCTTGCTGATAAGCTTCACTCTAATCCAACAACAGCACGCGTCGACTGCAAAGACTCACAGAGAAGTGCGATACTTGAAACTAATCTCAAGATCGTGTTGCGAGGCAAATACTTCCGATGGTTCTTTCATAATAACCTATCGGTTATTACGCGTAATAGGATGGCCGATGTGCCAACTTCTTCGGACCGCCCTAACCGGCGTCGTCAGGCCCCTCGACATGCTCGGCCAATCGCTCCGGTTTTGGCCCTCGTTCTGCTTGTAAATCTGTCCATGAGTTTATATCAGCTTCCCCTGAATAGACTCATCGAGAGACGCCTCTGCAGCGACTACTACCGGAGTACTGATCCATCCCTCATCCAACCAGATGGAGGCATAGATGAGAAGCTGTGCAAGGTTGACGAGGTTGAAAAGAGCCTAGGTCGAATACAAGGCATAATGGAGACTCTCTGGGTATCTGGAGGTGAGTAAAGGACATCTCCGCGCTAAAATCGCTCCCTCAGCTGATGACCTGCAGACTTTATCATGACGATTCCCCTGAGTTTCCTAGCGGAGACATGGGGTCGTCGAGCCATCTTGGGACTCAACCTCGTCCCAAGAGTCTTGATGTTGTTATGGGCTGTTATAGTGGGCCACTTCGAGAACCTGCTTCCTACGAGAGCGATCATTGCCGGTCCGACACTATCCGTTCTCGGAGGAGATTGCGTCTTCAACTCTCTCACGTATGCCCTTGCTTCCAATCTTACCGATGACCATGTCAAGCGGGCCATCTACTTTGGATACATGAGCTCTGTTTCTTATGTGGTAGCTCTCCTCGGCCCAGCACTGGCCTCTTCCACCATGACACTCTCTCTTTGGTTGCCGTTTTGGCTTGGCATCTTCCTCCTGTTGCTGGCTATCCCCACCATATATCTCCTCCCATCTCACGGTGATCCTACTGAGGGTAGACAATCCCCTGACGAAGAGCAGAGGGAACCACTCCTTTCGTCACCATTACTCAAGGCTCAAGATGACCGGAGATCACTTTTCCATTCCACTACAGACCGTCTGCAGACTATTTACACCATCGTCACCAGCCATCCACGAAACTTCACGCTCCTCCTTATCAGCTTCATGCTCACATCACTGGCTAGCTCTGACACAAAGCTTCTGGTGCAGTACATCTCGGGACGATATCATTGGACCTTTGCTGCCGCCGGATATCTCCTCTCTGGAAAGGCGGTTGTGAACTTCACTCTACTCACCTGGATCATCCCCAAGTTTCTACGTTCGCGAGCCGAGCCTGGACAAGAGGCAGCTTCGAGTGTTGATAAGACGAATGTTAGATACGCCAGCGTCTGTCTCATCGTGTCTGTTCTCGGAGCGTTGGGCATCGCCGTGGCTGCCGAGATTTGGATACTGATTCCTTCGCTATTTGTCTACGCGCTCGGATCCGCACTGCCCATATTTACTCTTTCGCTGCTCAAGTCACCTGCTATATGCCCTCCATACACTGGCGATGCAACAGACCCTTCGAACCCAGAGAGTCACATATTCTCCATCGTCATGCTGGTCAAGACTGTTGGATCTCTTCTTGGAGCACCTTTAATGGCTGCACTCTGGGTTCGTGGAATTGGAATCGGTGGTATGGCATTTGGGATGCCGTACTTTGTCAGCGCCACTTGCTACATGGTAGCAATATATGTATTTAGAGGAATCAACGTGGGATAAGAAGGCATCTGGACTACGAGATTCCGAAGATGATGATGGTGAATTCATAGGAATATACGCACTTATTATTATTAGCTCTCTATCACATGTAACTCACACATACGGACACCTATATTGGGCGAGTGCACTGTTATGTATGGTCTAGATCTAGAATTGTAAATATCCAACTAACTAATATGTACTAAGAAGATACTGTGAAAACCACATAACGCATCGCTATGTGCATGGAAGAATGGTATATAAAAGTTCAACACCGGTGCTCGACAACTCATTATTGCACCAAATCGTCATCTCACAGACCAAGATCCTTCTTCAAGGCAGGCAGCACAGTGCCCTCATTCCAGGTCCAAATCAACCCACTGTTGTGTCCTGCAAAGGCAGCCCCGGTCCAGTAAGTGTTGCGCGAACCTTGTAGCTTGAGAAGCTTGCGGTAGTAGCCATCGCGAATCTCCTTGCCACAAACACGGAGGTTGTAAGGGGCGTGGTTCGAGACGTAGGGGAAGGTGACCTTCTCCGCGGAGTCGGCTGGTAGTGCACCTACAGCCGCAAGGATGCCGAGTTCTTTACGGACAATGTCCTCGGCCTCACTGTCGGTATAGTCGGTGTTGTCAAATGCTACACCAAGAGTGACCTGGTTAGGGGTGCCTGAGGGATAGTATCCATTGCTGCCAGGAATAACAGGCGTGTTGAAAGGAGTCTGGATGCCGACGTTTTGGATGCTCCCGTTGATGCCAGGGATGTCGGCAATGCCGGCGAAGTAGCCGAGTCCAGATAGTTTGGAGAAGAGCTTGTACTCATTCTTGTCCAGGTCGAAAGGGTAAAGGTTTTCGAGAGTTGGGGGTGCTGCAACGACGAGCTTGCGGGCTCGGATGGTCCTGGGAGCGTGGTTGGGCTGTTGCACGATGAGGACAACACCGTCCTTCTTGTTGCGCTGAACATGGACAACTGTAGACTCGAGAAGAACACTGTCGCCAAGCTCGGCGGCGGCGGCCTTGTAGATGGTTCGTGTGTCACCGGACGCGGGAAAAACGAACCCTCCGGCGATACTCTTTAGCAGGCCGGGACCAAGACTCTTGAGACCGTATAGAGTAGGAATGGTGGAGATGTTGCCAGGGTACCAGTTGAACTGAACGATGCTTGGCAAGAAAGCGCTAAACCCGTGTTGCTGGGCGAATTCTCCAAAAGGCTGGGAAAGCTCTTTTGGGATGGGATCAGGGAGAAGGAATCCCTGATCAACCCAGGGATACTTTGGAATAACTTCTTCGGAGTAGACCTTGAGCGCATCTGCCATGGCCTTTTGCGAAGCAGCCTGTTCCTCTGGAGTCTGAGGTGGGATGGGAATGCCCAGTGAAAAGTCGTAGAGCTTGGCGGCTCCAGCTTCAGCAGCCGGATTTCCCTTGGCCTTTTCAACCTTGAGGCGATCAAGGTAACTGTTCACGACTTCGGTGTCCTCGAAGATGACGACACCAATGTTTGCGGGAATGCCTGAAGAAGGGTCGGTGTATGTCTCGGCATGGCCTCCGATCTGGTTCTTCTTCTCAATGACGACGACCTTGGCACCGGCGTCCTTGAGCTGAATTGCTGCGTGGATACCACCTGAGCCTCCACCAATGATGGCCACGTCATAGTCATATGTGTTGGAGGGAGGCTTGTAGGCATACGATATGACGTGTGGGACCAATGAGGCCCAGACGGCCAGATGGGCGTTGGATAGATGCATGGCGGTTTCAGATGGGTGTACAACAGACCAAAACTGTAAAGAGAAGATCGCTTGCTAAAGATGCGGTGTTACCTACCACAAACGACGCGGGGGACGTCTGATATAGGCACTTCGCTGCGCTCAAGGATGCATCGGAGGCGGAGACATATCATCTCATCTTGGGAAATACAGTGGGATGCAAGAAATTTGAGACTTTATGAGTGTACTATCTGCGCTAATTTAGCAGAATTATACCCTGTCAACACGGGACGATCCAATGAGAATAGTAAGGGATATGAAATAGCTACCTGGTTAGGCCTAGACAGTCTTAAACTTCTTCCAACGGCACATTACACATCATACCAAGAGTCAGCTTACTCACTTTTCCAGTAAAGACCGGCATCTTGCAGGATTCCGAATGACTTCCCGGGCTGCCGGGTGACTTGGAGGTGTCAGGATGATTGAGTTTGCCTCTGTTTATTAGGGTTCTTAGCCATCATTCCAGGGCAAGGGTGGTTGTTGTGAAGTAAGCTTTCGACCGGTGGGGCCCATTTCCGTGTTGGTTCAAGATCGCCGTTTCGTAACGGCAAGGGTATGATTAATCGGGACAACTGCCGATGTCATGGACTTGCGGGGAAGGGTGAGCATATTGGCAAAGAGAGTGCTCGATTTGGACAAATGCTCTGCTCAGGCCGAAGAAGAATCTGACACACTTCTGAGAATGGTAATTAGACATCAGACGCCGGCATTAAGCTTGCATGTTTTAACTATGTAGCAAGGCAAGTGCATCTCCATTGCATAAACAGGCTAGTATTGACTGGGCAAAGAGGGATTGCCATAATTTAACGTGAAAGTTTACTAGTGTGTTCGTATATGGACGAAATGGCTGCATTCTGGCGTCTCGGAACACCGGCAACTGCCGTTGAAAGAGAGCCACGTTTCTTTGACTTTCTGAGCAATCTTAGCATACTTTCAAGCCTACATAAAAGGCGTGAAGTTGGTTGCGTATATGTCGTATCTGCAAGGGTACCAAGGTGCTCCGGTGCTTCCGGTCCTGTCAACCCCAGGCCGTGATTTAACTTAAAAGTCAGCAAACCAAGCGACAAGGATCCCGACAGAGAGGCGCAGTAGTACGCCCGGCAGGAGAGCTATGTGATTCGGTGCCCAAACAAAACGGTTGCTGCATGGCTGACGAAGATTTGGAAGCGGCTCGGAGAATAAGCTAGAAAATAGCTCATCTGATGTCGAGACAAGTCTCCGATGTGTCATCAAGACTTGGAGATTCCATTTTATGAGTGAGATTTGCATTCGTACTCGTGTCAGTTTGTGAACCGTCTTGTTGTTCCCACTATTCGCTGACGAGTAGTGAGAAGCTGAAAACGACCGTTGTCCTTTATTTGGGGTGGTATCTAAGACCGACATGCTATTACCATCACTCATGTCATGATTACATAAAAGCTCAACTAATGTTACAGGGAACTATTGGAAGGACAGACAGGTTTCATCGTCGGAGATTCCTATCATCTACTACTGTATTCGTTTAGCAGAAACTACCGGTCTATCATAAAGAAGGCTCCTTGCGCATACCCTAGAACCAATTCTAACTTTTCCATAGCCAAAAAAGAGCAATTTCTATCTCCAGTGTTCTTCTAAAGCAGACTAAAGGGACGAAGCATACTCCCTCATCATGACTACATCATCCTTGCCTGGACCTCCGCATCAGGTACAAAGTGCATCCCCCCTTCGCATCGGTAGCCCCCGTCTACCTTGGTCCAGCAATACCCATACTCGCACCGGTTCATCTGCTGAAGGGTCTGTTGAATCTTTTGCTTGTGTTGCAAACGGGTCTGGACACCCATCAGCTCGTTTCGGAGGGCGTCGCAAGCCGCCATCTTCTCGGAGAAATCGACGTCTTGATCGCTGCAGCTCTTCATTACCGCCTCAGCAGAGCGCAAGTTTCGTTGCAGCCGCTGTTCGTCGGCTTTGAGCTCTCTGTACTTGATGCTTTCCCTGTCTTGTGCTATACGGAGCTCCCGCCAGACAGCGTCCGACACGCCATCTTCCCGGAACTCTGCGCCGTCGGGTGAATCATGTTGGTACTCGCCGTTCAAGTCCGCGCCGGGCTCCTTCTGGGTCTGTGCTGTGGCTGGTGGAAGGCTTGCCTGGCGGTTGTGGTGGCCATCGGTGGTTTCATGGCTTGCCTCGATGGCGACATCACTCCCGATAGCGCAGCTATTCTTCACTCCAGGAGTACAGATTGACGTCTTCGATGGTGTTGGAGGAGGAGCCAGCTGCGGATTTTCCAAACCAGGGCGCGGATTTGTAATCCCGAGAGAGGGTTGTTGAGGAAGGCATCCATTGCCATCGGAGTCCATGGTTGCCAAACGGTCTTTTCGCTGTGTAATCATGTGTTTCATGCACTCGATGATAATACCAGCGGTGAGTATCCGCTCCGGAGAACCATCAGATGGGCTGGTCTCGAGGAAGCGTCCAAGAATCTGCTTGGCCAAGTTCTTGACGTCACGAGCGTTGCTCCAACTAGGAATGATTGCCAAGATGCGGAATAGTCGCTTGACTTTGCCATAGTCCTCCGAACTCTTGTCGTCGAGGAAATCATTGTCGCTGTGGAAGCTGCTTGCGGCCAGCTCTCGGCGTAGTAGGAGGATGCAGTCGTCGGGCGGAATGTGGTCGAATGCGATCTCCTCAGGGAAGAGGCCTGATAGCACAGGATACAGAGATATAAGCCGATGCATATCGGCTGTGAAGCCGGCGAGAATGACGATCATTTTACCAACGTTGGCGGGTTTGCTGAGGAAACCGACAAGCTCATCAACAGCATCCGCACCGTACGAGCCGTACATGAGCCTGTAGGCCTCGTCTATGAATAGAACGCGACCCATGCCTTCTTGGAGCTTCTTGAGCGTCTTGGGCGCCGTCTGACCCACATACTGTCCCAAGAGGTCTGTAGCCGAGCACTCGATCACCTCGCTGGTTGAGAGGAAACCCATGTTGTAGAAGATCTTGCCCATGTTCTTAGCCGTGGTCGTTTTACCGGTACCTGGGATTTTCATACAAGTTAGAATGGCTGTTACATAGCGATAGATGAGGAGTTGGTTGGTAATTAACAAGGGGGGTCTAGGAAAGGAGATGTACGTACCTGGAAATCCCTTGAATATGAAATTCGAGGGCACTTGGTCTCTTGGGTTAAGGCCTAGAAGTCGTGACTTAAGGCAACGCTTCTGGTAACCCGCAAGTCTGTCGATGATGCTATGGTGGACCAGACCTTCGAGCATCCCATGGCAGTCGAGATCTGGGCGCTCACCACGATCAAACTCGGGGTCAAAGTCAACAGCATCCAGTCGGGAGTCAAAGGTCTGTTGATCCAGAGGAATTTGCGACTGGCGTGTCTCGTAGTTCATCTTGGCTGTGGCCAGTGCACTATCGACCTCCCCGGCGTTGGTGAAGTTGGGTCGCATGAGGGCGCGTTCAAACATGTCTCGTGCGGTGCGGATGGCGGCGTCGGAAGCGACCAGGTCCTGCTCATGCATCTTGAATCTCAAGATTTGCTCCAGCTGATCGAGCGTAAAGTTCTCGAAACGGAAAGGTCGCTCGATGGGAAAGCGGCGTGAGAGGCCAGGGTTGACGTGGTGGAACATGTCACGGATCTTGTCCTCATACCCGACGAGGATGATGCAACGGTCCTCGCCGGGGACTCCCTGGATCATGGAAACAATGGTATCGATGACGCCCGTCTTGAACTTGTCCTGGTCCTTGCTGGGGTCGCCGGCATCGAGCATGTAGGCCTCGTCAATGACAAGGATCTTGCCCACGCTGGCTTCTAGGATCTTTTTTGTCTTGGCTTCGGACTTGCCTAAACATTCTCCAATGAAGTCCGCTGGGTTCTTGAGTACGACTATGGTCAGGTTAGTTGTCATGTCTCTCCATTACGAGGTCATACTCACCATCGCCCTTGCTAAGATACCCCAAGTCAGATAGGATTCGTCCGTACAGCTTGGCCACCGTGGTCTTGCCCGTTCCCGGCGCCCCGACGAAGAGCTGGTTTAACGAGAACTTGAGAGGGCTATCCTCACGCAGCTCGCGCTGGTAGTTGAGCTTTATCATACCCACAAGCCGCTTCACACATCCCTTGACTTGGTCCAGGCCGACGAGCTTCTGCAGCTCAGTCCACGCGGTGCACTGGCTGGCCATCACTGAAGGATCTGGACCAATCAGGTCTTCCTGGGTAAACAAAAAGTAGTCAGGGTTGGGCACAAACTGTTGCTTCTCTTTCGAAAGTCGCTGGGCCTGCCGTTCTGTGATGCGGGCCAGGAGATTCTCAACGGCGCGGGCGTTGCCAAAGCCATGGCTACCACGGGCCTGGGCAAGGCGGCGGATGGCGATGCGCATATACAGTCCATCTATTCCGCCCTCAATCCGCATGCGGCCACGATACTGTTTGTTGATGTTGTCGGCAAGAATACTCCAGAGTTCGGCGTCGTCGAAGTCGGCGAAGTTCATGGTGTATGGGATGCGGCTCGCCAGGCCGGGGTTGTGCTCAAAGAAAGGCTCCATCTCATCCTTGTAGCCAACGAAGATGACGGCGAGTTCCCCAATGTGATTCTCCATCATTGTCAGAATGACATCGAGTGCTTGTCGCCCAAAACCGCTCACGTACGGAGCCGTGAGTTGGTAGGCTTCGTCGACAAAGAGGACACCACCTCTTCCGTCAATCATTTCCTCAATTTGCTGACGTATTGCTTGGGGACCCTCGGTGGCTACTTTGATGCCGGACGTTTCTTCGAAGTCCTCCGAATCAAGGATATCCAACTCATAGAGGAACCTGGCGTACAGGCGAGCGATCGTTGTCTTTCCTGTTAGATGAGCCAAATGTTAGCATTGTTCAAGTTGATGGAACCATGACAAGTTTGCACTCACCTGTTCCCGGGTTGCCTTGAAACACGATATTGAATCGCTCCGATTTCAAGCGGTTCAGCTCCCCATCTGGATCCTGTTTCTTGCAAACATCGGCCTTGGACTTTATGTCCAAGAACCGTTGCTTGACCTCTTCTAGTCCTTGGTATCCCATGAGCTCGTCCAGGACGTCGCTCTCCTCGCCGTCCCACCGCTTGCGCCGGGCCCACTCCTGTGCGGCCTTGGACCGCTTGCGTTTGAACGGGTTGTTGGGCAGGGAGAGGATCGAACTCGATGGGACAGCGGAAGGCTGTAGCTGTGGGGAGACGGGGCAGGATCTCGAAGTATCTGAATGAGGTAAGATCGGTCGGAGGGTTGGAGACCCTGGAGTGGACTGCACGCGGCCATTTTGAATAGGCCCTTCCCGATGGCGGGGAAATTGGTCGGTGCTCGAGTTTGGAAGCTGGAGGGCAGGTATGCCGAGTGCCAGCTCACTCGGATCATCATCGTGGTCGTGGTCAGAGGACTTGGAGGACTGAGGAGACAGCGGTGGAGAGCCCTGGACAGGTTTCGCTGAGTGACTGGGACTCCAGTCTGAGTTCTCAGAGACTGCAGTAGTTGCCGATGTCACATCACTGTATGGGGTTTCCGAGCGTGAGATTGCAGGTGAATCGTCGGGAGGAAGGATGAGCTGAGGTGGAAGAGGCGGGGTCGACCCCTTGGCGGTGCTTGATTGGGGTAGGTATGTCGACGGCGCATGATCTGACACATCCAAAACGGCCTGATCGTGAGCGCCAGCAGCCTCAGTGTCGGCTGGAGGTACCCCATGCTGGGAATCGCAGACTGGTTCTTCCACTAGGAGAGGCTCCTGGAGAACAGCATGGATTGACATGATACTGGTTGTACGGCCGGGAGCCAGATCATCTGGGACACTCAAGTCTGGTAGGTCAGATTCGTCTTGGGTGTCCCCAATGATTTTAGGCTCAAGAGGAGACGGAGGCATGATTTGAGTGGCTCCTGAAGTGCCACTTCAGAATAGCGCTGTAGGGGATCGGGATTTCTGGTGAAGAAGATGGGAAAGTGCTGATGTTGCTGGCTGAATCTCGATCGTTCCATCGTCCGACAGTGAGAGAAATAAATAGTACGATAGGATGGGGAAAATTTCATCATGAATTTGTTCGATTCAGCCTTGCTGCGATGAAGACGTAAAGTGTTTGCCACTTGAGACCTGACATGGCGAAGGCACGACCATAACAACCTTTCTTTTTTTCTCACCGCTTCAGAATGTTGATGTTGAGTACCGCATTTTCGCGGAGGTGTGGTAACACAGGCAGGCTTGGGTTGCCCAACAGCCTATAGATGGATAACAACAGCACTGAGACTTGGGAGTGAGGCCTCAAGTCACTGAAAGTGCATCAAATCAGGCTCTTGCGACATTTGCCACCTGTCTGGCAACCAATAAGGGCAAAACATGTACACAGAGCCATGCTCAGGCATCAATGCCTCCATAGCCACACTACAGCCCACATTGGTCTGTAATGTTAACATGTGGGAATGCTTCTACCTCGCCACCAAAGACCAGCTATAGAGATCAGTTGTCGTCACTAGAAAGTTGATTTCAAGGGTATTCAACACACGAAATGAGTGTTGTATACCAAATGATATGACTCATCCTTGCGGGATGCACGCTCAGCCACGTTCCAATGTTTGAAAGGTTGGGTTACATTCGAAGAAGCTCTCGCTACGCCCGGTTAGTATTGACGTTCTGCCTGACAACAAGCCCGACAAACCCCATATCAAGAAAATCTTTCACAAGTATGCCTAACAGGGCAATGCATGTGTCTGTTGGTATGGGTAGGGAGAAAGGATAAGAGGATGGTACGTTCGCTTTAAGCTGAGACTGGAACTATCAACTCCACGTCAACTACCAGCAAACCGCAAGAGGCACAGAGTTGTAAAAACTCGGTTTTTGTTGCAGTAGGTGCTTATTTCCCTGCTCGTGATATTACTCTACTTCTTGACGGAGGAATATCGATGGACTGACTCATTCTCTTGGTAGCGCACTTGAACCTTCCCCACCATGGCAGACGATATGAACGCCACAGACTGGGTATCGGCCATCTCCTCCCTGGCCGCTGCCATCATCGGTATCGTGACTCTGCTCACCGTCTACATTGGAGCGATGCAGCTTCTTTCCCAGAACCGGATGTATCGCCTCGGCCTGTCTTGGCGATCCCTTGGCATCTGGAAAGATACCGTGGCCAAGTCAGCACTCTTTGGCCTCCAACGTCGTATTTCCTCGCCGACTGTGAGCCTCAAGTTCCTCATAAAAAAGCAGTGGAAGCCGAATCTCAACTTCCCCGTTGGCTTCCCCAGGGACGAGAACACCTGCGTTGAAGAGGCTGAGTCCCTTGTCCTGGCCAATGCGAGTTGGGTCAACTTTATGCAGGCCCTTGGTTTGTCGCCCGACAATGGTCACTTCTACGAGCTCCAAGACGCTTCTGAGCTCGTTAATGGCATTGTCCCCATGCACTGGACTGGCAAAGACCTCGTCTGCATCGCTTCCATGCTGAGTTTCCAGTCGTACGAGGATTCTCCGAGCTACAAGTCACCGATGCCACTCCCGATGCAGTGGTCGGGTCCTCTGGGCTGGCTGCAGTTCCGGTCCAGCACCAACGGCTGCGTGGCCGAGTTCCGCCCTCGAATGCCGCTGTACAGCCAGATCTCAAAGGACTTGCATTGTCACTATGATCGGAAAAGGCCCGAGTTACCCCTCAAGCCCTATGCCCTCAAGTCCCGACTTTGGAACTCGATCAATGGGTTTGTGCTTGAGAACGACCAGGTCCTGTACCTTGGCGGCGCAGACAGGAGCAAGAGGCCACAAGAAGTCGACGATGATCCGGAGATCAAGCCAGAGGATCTGCTGGATGACCTGATGACCAGGGATCACTCTGATGAGGACGTCAAGCGCATGCTTTTCGGAAAGAAGGACAAGCAGCCCAAGGCACTGCGTCGCGAGGTCGAGCGCAATGGACCAGGCTTGACTCAGCGCCCCTCAGGCCGTGCAGACGATGACGTCCCTGACTTTCTCAAGACTTTATTACACGACAAGATTTGCACGCACAAGATGAAGGAAGTGCTACGTCCTTGTCCCGGCCTGCTCTCTGTGACAGTGGAAGGAGAGCTGGCGTACGCTCGAGGTCTGAGTGTAACGAACTGCATCCGGGAGTACGATCGCGAGTACACTGATGACGTCGACCATAAAAAGTACCCACATAACCTCGGAGACTTGTACATGGACTTGGACCTTCTCAAACTCATGAAAGAAGCCTTGATACTGCTTCGGCCGGACGGGTTCTATTTCTCGCCAGCAGCTTACCTATATGGAGACTTGAGTGAGGTCTACCATGACATTGAGGAGCAATCGAATGTGCTCATGGAAATCTTTCCTAAAGGGTTCATCCCAGCCTCTACCGCGGATGCCAAGCCCAACGGGAGCGGAGCGAGTGGCACCAGTTCTACCATCTCCTTCAGAGGCCCTGAGCACGAAAACCGCGAGTGCCTTCGAGTCGCTATGATGCTCTGCAATGAGCTTCAAGCGACTCGCAAGACAGCCAGGGCTTGCTTCTCGGTTGCTGACATGCGTCTGCTTGCTAAAGCGGTCTCTGTATTGAGGGATGGCTTCTTGACACCCAACACCGGCAACCAAAACAAGGGATCTCTGGATCTCATTTGGGCCATGCTATCCTGCGACAAACTTTCACGAAGCATTTTGAAGGCTGTCAAGACGGCTCCTGTAGCCGAGTTCTTGACTACGAAGGTGACCTGCAAGGCCGAGATGCTTGACTGTGAGGCCCTTGGGCAAGTGGCCGCTAAAGGGGGAGAAAAGATTGAGTCAGAGGACTGGAAGTTCTCTGTTCCGCTAGTTGCTGATGGCGAGTTTACGGGAGAGCAGGTCGTTGCTGCGTTGGCTGTCACTTTCATCACTTACTACTGGATTGACAAGAAGTGGATCACGGACGTGGCTGTATACAACAATACCATCCCACAGAGCGTTCTGATGTGCTAAATAGCTAGGATGTTGGGAAGTGACTGTTATTGTGCTCATTGTTGGGATTGAAGCTCGGCCGTTGATGGGATGACTGAGCGAACAGGTAGAACGAATAGATAGAATGGACAGATAGAATGAATAGATGAATAGATGGTTGAAGGGTGGCTATTTGATCATAGAGACTTACGGAAACTGATGGTGTCTGATGCCCTGCACAAGTGACCCGGTTCCTTTTGAAGCTTGATGGGTGCCTTTTGGGACTCGGCCGAAGCGTGACTCGATCGTTCTCGTCATCAATCCCGTCTTAGCGGGGTTCTTGGTAGGTGGTCTATTGTAAATGCCGCCATGGTCGAGATGGATGACTCTATTTAATATCAAAGGCAAATGTGCTTTATGAAAGATGGTAGTTGAAGCCGGGATAACCGATGGAGTAGATCGCGTTTATTGCTCTATACCCTCTCTTACATAAGGAAGGTTTTAAGCATTTATGGACCTATTAATAGTTTCTCATAATTAGGTATGCTTAAAGGCAAATAGGATCTAATCTCATAGATTTAAACTCGGGAAGTCTCTAGCTCCATGGCAATTATATCTGTTGATATTAGCAGTGGAATTGAATTTCAAGATAATATTCAGACCTGCGATTGTCCATCGACGGCTGGCATCCTTCAACGACCGTATCGCAAGCTGGAATATAGAGCTGGTGTCCAGATGATATTCTTTCTCCAGGAAAAGGGCTATAGATGCCGCTTCCTGCATGAGCATAACAACAGTGATGGGCATCATACCCTCGTCAAAGATTGTGGCATCAATGGCTCTGGCCTCTTCGTCCATATTGAACAAGTCATAAGCAACTTTCAGGGCTGATTCTAATGCCGCAACTGATATGCTTCTGATTTCGGCTGAGCCTCGCCGGTCCCTGATACACGACAACCTCTTCTTGTGTAGCTCGAGCGTGGATATAAGAGCGGTGAGCAATGGTCCATATACTATGAGTTAATAAGAATATTACTATAAGACCGTATTGGTGCTCTAGACGGTCCGCCGGTGTGTTGATTGCATTACGAATTCCCTCTTGAATCGAGAAATCAAGTTTCCAGGCTTCCTGGTCTAAAAGCATCTCCAGACAGACAACCTGGTGCCTGGTTAACTGTAGTACGCGATGTAGAACTTTGACTGCTTCAGCCTGCCGGCTGATATGATCAAACTTGACGACATTTGTTGACCAAGACGATTCAAATGCGGGTGGCGAATGAAGAAGGCCGCCGACAATGAAATGTAAGCATCGGAATAAAGCCTTTGGCATTGTTCATGAATGCTGAGCAAGATACCAGATTGAATCGTGAGCAGGCGGTCTCGACTATTTGCTTGAAGCAATGAAAACGAGTCTCTACACGTCCTACAGGTGGACATCCATGGGGACTTGAGAGCGCGAGAACGAGCAAGGTGGAACAACAAGTACGAGCTGGAGCGTGAAAGTTGCAAGTTCGGCAAATGGAGCGCTCCTCAGCGTTGTCACCTTGGCTCTTAAAGATGAAGGCTGCATTAAAGGTAGCCATTGGTGAACAGATTGGAGATAGGCATCGACGAGCTGCTCCAAGCTGGTGTTAAGAATAGAAAGGGTGTCGAACAGGCGTGATGTCAGCAGTTGGTCAAAGTCCCCGTCCTGATTCAAGACGGATCCATCCGTGTCTTGAAACTGTGGCTGTTCATAGCGACAAGGCGTGTTATTCCTGCAAGTCCAAGTAGTGAGTGTAAGTACAGCATGACGAGCGGCTTA
Source organism: Fusarium duplospermum (assembly GCA_003946985.1). Lineage (NCBI taxonomy): Eukaryota > Fungi > Ascomycota > Sordariomycetes > Hypocreales > Nectriaceae > Fusarium > Fusarium duplospermum. Next base: position 74,551 of record NKCI01000070.1, on the reverse strand, counting down.
AGGATCCTTGATACCTTGCACATCGACCGCAAGAAGGCACTAAGCGGTCGCACCCGCGCTTCTGAGTAAAACGGGAGAGGCATGCGTTGCGAGCTAATCGGCTCATGCTCGAGGACCATATCAGTCAGAATAGAAGCGCGGTGGTGAGTCTGGACAAACTCCTCAGGAAAGAGTCGCAGAAGTTGATCGGAAAGTGCACGCCAACCCGACGCTACCCCGCCAGGCCCTCTACAGGGTTCAGACGCTAACCCGACGCTAGTCCACCGTCTACGAGCATCAGAGGTTCGGCAATCCAGAAACCCCGAGACTCGGCACTCTTGGCGATGCCGGTTAACGAAATGCAAAGCATGACCCAACGAGAAGCTCGGCGTTGGTCTCCTATTAGGGGGAATTTTTGTTTTCCGGGTCAGCTGGTTGGCCAGTTGTGCCTGTCATGACAAACACAAAAGGAACCTCTGACTTTGATAGAACACTCCATTACTTTAAAAGCTTAGCAAACCCCAAGGACTTGGAAAACAGCAATAATCCTTTTCCGAGTCAGGTCGATATTATCATGGCCTCGACTAGTTTCTCGCTCCCTCTTTTTGCATTGGTACAGGCAACATGCTCGGTCTATGCATCGTCTACCTTGTTCTCTTCTGGCACTATCATCGCCTATGACGATAAGGTCAATGATCTCAAAGTTATTAGAAATGGCAGTCTTCTGGCTGACCACGATCGCATCACTGCTATATGGTCAGTCGAGGAGGCAGCCCCTGTTTCTATTCCATCAGACACAGAGGTTGTAGATATCTCTGGCAGAATCCTCACACCGGGATTCGTCGACACACACAGGGACGGCTGGCAGACCATTTTTAAGACCATGATGTCCAACATCACTCTCGTCGAGTACTTTGGTCGCTCCTCTGAGTATGCCGCCGCCGGTCGCCTCGACCCTGAACAGGTTTACATTAGCCAGCTTGTTGGCCTCTATGAGGCTCTCAATGCCGGCACCACTACATCTCCGGACCATGCTCATCATACCTGGTCAGATGATACAGCTTGGGCAGGTTTGAATGCAAGCATTGATAGCGGAGCCCGAGTTTTTTGGTCATACGCTTTCCATGAGGTTGCCAACTACACCATCTCGCAGCAGCTCGTCAACTTTCGTAATATTTTCGGATCCGCTCCGGTCAAGGATACACCTGTTAGCATTGGCGTGGCTTTTGACGGCTTTACTCCTGCTACTGCCGACCCCAAATCGGTAGATGAGGTCTTCAGCCTTGCCAGGTAAGTTCACATCCGTGTCCGGGGAGAAATGTTGGCGTTTAACAGTAGCGCCTTTTAGAGAGCTTGGCGTTGCTGTCATCACTACGCATAGCAGCGGTGGTCCATATGGGGGTAAGTGTTTTCTCAATTTTGAGTCAAAATTGTGTAGCTAATTATACATAGCCGACAACTCCCCAGTGAACTTGAACACTCTGGATATGCTCAACATAAGCATCCCTGTTGTCTTCTCTCACGCCACAGGGCTCACCCACGAAAGCGCCATGCTGTTACGCAGCACCAATCAGCACATAGCAATTACTCCAGAGACGGAAATGGGAATGGGGATTGGACACCCGTACGGTGCACTAATCCTGGATTAAGCTGCTCTGGGCGTTGATACTCATGCGTACGGCTGGACCGACTTGATGACTCAAGCTCGCCTGTGGCTGCAGAGTACACGTGAAAAGGCCAATGACAAGATTCTACAACGCTGGGAGATCCCGGCAACGTCCCCTATGAGCGTTTCACAGTCTTTTCTTCTCGCCACGCGAAACGGCGGTCTTGCCCTGCGTCGTCCGGACCTGGGCGTGTTGAGTTTTGGCGCCAAACTTCGGGACCCTGACACTGTAGATGTTCAGGTTGGGCACGGCAACGGTTATGGTCAGCTTTTCCTCTAGATCCTCAGGACATGGCTTGTTTTCCTCAAACTTGTGGACAGTAATATTAAACAGCTAGGGTTCAACACTTATCCTTTCAGAAAGCTCCGCCTGTGTGTTCTCGTTTAGGTTACTCCGAGATGCTCGGATGACGCGGGATTCCGGTCCTGATAGTTGATGCCCAGTAACTAGACGAGAGACCTTGTGGGAATTCATAATCTTCCTTGGAAAATAATATGTGCAAGTTAACCATCATGTATCTTCTTTCTTCTTTGCTCTCGGGGGCTGTACTTGTTGAGCATGTACGGAGAAAATCGGGCACCGTCGCTTCGAGGGCGCGAAGAGTTGTCTCAGATTTCCACTTGATGACGAAGTTAAAGTCAATGTTGATGAGCATGGGATCGTAACGAGGCCAATTGAGGCCTTCTTTATGTCGCGTCAACAATGTCTCGTTCTCCCGTGTCTTGGCCACACGCAAGAGGCCACATCCGGGAATGCGTCAAATCACCCTGTGCTCACTCATTCTATCTTGATTGCTCCATGAAGTGTAGATCGGGCTGTCGGCAAGAAAACAGCTGACGAGTCATTTCGGATCGATTTAGTTCCCCGCTCGCCACGATATCAGGGTCCTCTTGGCGCCAGATCGAGTGAGACATGCGCTCCACCGGTGAAGCTTCCCAGCCACACGTTGGTAAAGATATCGACTGATGGACGCATCGTTTGTGTCACTCATCTGGAACACACATGCGCGAAATTCCTTGCAGAGGAACTTGGTAGCGTCTTCTGGGCCAACCGTTGATGTGTAGCTTCCAGCATTGTAGGTGATCTTCATCGCTAGATCTTTCCGTGGACCCTTTGCGTCAAAGGTTTCAGCCCCATGCGGTGCTCATTGGCGATACTCCGCCACGGGCCGTGCCGTATTTGCCCCATTTGTAGTCCTGCATTTGTTGGCAAGGTGGAGATCCTGGAGCTTTCACTCCACGATGAGACCGGCCTGGAGAGTATACTGATGACGTACTCTTCGACATTGCGAGTTATCTAGCTGTCAGTAGTCACGCTGGCTGCCATCCTTCTGTCTATAAGTATCCAGCCCTTCAACTGTCCAAATCCAATCTTCACCAGCACAACTCATTCAAACAACAAAGACCCAACACCAAACACCAAACACCATACACCCAACCCACCAACCTTCATCATGGCTGTGAGTTCGACCTCTGTATGGTAAATCCCATCGGATCTAACAGGAGCCCCGTTTCCAGAAGTTGATCCAAGTCCGAACCAAGTCTGGTAACCCCGACCGCACCATCCGAGAGTAAGTCTGCAAGCATAGACAAATCCAAATCTCTTGATACTAACGCTGAGGCAGCCTCGTTGAGGGCAACTCTGCCTACGCCTTCCTGCCTTCTCCTCTCATCTTCCCCCCCATGTACATGCTCAGGTAAGCTAACGAGTGTCTTTTCTTACCGTCTTTGTTACTAATACTCTACAGGGGCACCGAGGAGCTAGCCGACAAGCTCCGTGAGAAGCTCGGAGACTCGGCCAGCGTCGAGGTTCTCCAGGACATCGACGAGTAAACAATCTCGGGGCTAGATTGGACGGCATAGGACTTTGTACTCAGGGGTAGGGACGGGCTATATTGTTACATACTCTACACCTTGACTGTCGTAATTGAAGCTTTAAACTCGACCAGCTCAGTTAAAATGTGAATAATTGTGCTCTTGGTAATGCTTCGGACTTGTACCAGCTTGATCCTTGCCATTGATAATGATGGAAGTTTATTCACTGTCTTTGCCCTTGTGCCATGAGGACTCGAGAGATGTCAGAGCGGACATGTGGAATCAATTCGGCGCGTCTTGTGGGACATCATTAAACAGGTAGGTAGGCGAGTCCTCGGGATGGTAACCAGGTACGTAGTATGCTCGAATCTATTAACTGAGAGACGTGACTGCCAATAGGTATCATATTCTCCCTGTCGTATCAATCGATTTGTTTCCCCCTTTCCTTTTCTTAGCCCATGAAGCAACCACAAGTATGAACATTCTTGCATATGAAAGTCAAAGCCATGTAGACCGAGAATTGGTCAGGACTCCTAATCTGTCTCTTCTTCTGTATCTTCATCTGCCTCCTCACTTGCCGGCGTCCCCTCCACCTCCTCTCCGTCTGCATCCCATGCTGCACCTGGCGCAAGTATCATCCGACACCCTGCAATGGCATCGAAAGATTCCATTTGAGGGATAAAAGAAGAGCTTGTCAAGACCCTCACAACTCGCGGCGTTGCCATTCTGTTCACCAACTCTCTTGCTCCTGACTCTATGTCTGCTTTCCACCTTGCAGGCGAACCGGATACAAAGATTCCACATCGACGAGAGTGCTTAGGCGGGACATGGAGAAAGAGATCCCTTAGATTCAAGTTTATGATGACCTCCTCGAGGCTGAAGAGTGTGCCCTCTCCGGGAGGGATCAGAATCCTTGGGCAGATCTCTCTCATTCGACAGCGCAATCGCCGAAGCGTGGGGAGAAGGGCACTGATATTTTCGCAAATGTGCGACCCGGGGTGATGAGATGGATCATCGATATCTGCGCTGATAGTATCGAACTCGAGGCAAGTGAGGTGACTAACAGACAAGAGAGAGACCAGCGGGTCTGGAGAGAACCATGTCCCTGCAATCGCCTTTCGAGGATGCCAATTTGGACTTGGTTTCAACTCGAGACTGCGTAAATTCCCACAACCCTGTAGAATGGACGCAAGGGAAGTTAAGTTGGCGCCCACATTTATTGCCCATCTTGAAACTATTTTGTCGCTATCAAAATGTATCGGTGAGCTCATTGTTCTGGAACGCGGGGCACCATTGAAGGCGATTTTGATGGTTCTTGTATGTTGGCGAACCAAAGAATTCATGTCCGCGTTGAGGAATTTCTGTAGTGACCGCACAGAGAACGTAAGGTCTTGAAGGAGGACTGGTCTGGCGAGCTCATACCACCATTTGGACACCACAAGTCGTCGAGTATTATGGTGGAAAAACACGGCTCCTAGCAGGCGGAGAATGATGAGCAGGATCTCTATAGGGAGTTGAAGTAGATTCATTGTGACACTGAGTGGAAAATGGATATGGTAGTGGTATGGCTAGCTTTGATTTGGCTTTGGGAGGTGAAGTAGGCCAACTTGTTAAAAAAAGGGCGGGAATTTGTGTATTCAAAGCTGACTTGATAGATGCTCAAGTCAAAATGCAAGATGAGGGGCCTGCGGCTTTAAAAAGACTGGTCATTGGCAACACGTGACTCATCTGTTGGCTGACAATTAGATAACTACTTGCTCAAATCTACCCGCTCAATCATCGTTTCCAACTCCAGCAGCACATTCTCATACACAGCCTCTTGAAGTCTCGGCTTTGATAAATCTTTCCCATACCCAAAATCGCAGTCTAACACCTTTTGTGTAAGCTCCTGATACCTCGGTCCTAAGCGACACGGCTCAGCCGCTAGCCTACGCACTTCCTCCACGTCGTTGAGGTCAACTGGCGCCCATTGTCCGATGGCCAACAGCACGACACCGAGACTGTATAGCGTCATGTTTCGGATGCCATACTTCCTTGTTGCTCGGTCCATGAGTGCGGATATTGAAGTGGGAGGCAAGGACATATCCACATCCATGAAAGTGTCATAGTCCAGGTTCTTCGAGTTGACGACGTCGACTTTAAAGTGCATCGTCTGGATAGATGTGGATAACTCGTCGACTTGGCTTCCGTGGAAGAAGTATAGGTCGCGGACACTCCAGTATTCCCTCAACCACGGTGTTGAGCTAAACTTGAGCACAGCGGACGCGATCTGTAGGGCCAGATGGAGTTGGTGGACAATGGTTAGTCTCTTGTCAACTGGCTTCGCAAGGATGTCATCCATTCTCATGACCTCCTCCGGGTTTAGCGGTGCTTGGCACTCTGTGTGATAAGATTCATCGTCTAGTGACGGATAAAAAGAATGCCTGAAGCTCTCTTCCACTGAGCAGTCAAGATGACCCAGGCATGGAGCCACGCAGCCCGGGGTCTGTGAGATCAAGTGACGAGTAACCCGACGCTTAATCTCCATACAGATGTCGCCAGAGAGCTCGAGTACATCTGGGTCTGAAATAGCCCGACAGTCAGGGACTGGGCATTTGGGCATCAGAGAAGAATGGTCAGGGACATCGCCTTGGGCGTCTTTGGCGCCGTCGGATGGTGATGGCGCAAATCGTACTCTTTGTCGCTTACATCTGCTCCCTTCCTCGGATTGTTGCGAGTCGGTTGAGGCCGTCGAGTCAGCTGGCGTTAATAGGCCAGTTGGACGGGCCCAGGATAGGGATTCGAGGGTACGTGACTGGACGTGGAGGCGGATCAGGTTCGCTTCGGGGGTGGCTATACTGCAATCAAGTTAATCCTCTGTAGAGAAGTATATCGGTAGGTTCTTACTCATGTGTCATCTGGTGCCCATAGCACAGAATGGCCAAGTTCATCCGCACCTCCTCCGCTCCCTCTGCATCCAAAAACAGCCTTAGGGAATGCCGAAGTTGCCTTTCCGAGGCATTGGACCAAGCTGTCAACAAAGCCTCGTGAAGTGCCCGTGAAGCTCGCCGTATGGAACCAAACGACGGAAAGTGGCGGGGAGGTTGCTTTTCCACCTTGCAGCAGGTTTTAACCACACACTTGACAGTGTCCTTGGCGTTGATGTCATGAGCTTGTTTGCGTATGCGTTCGAGGTCCTTGTTGGATCGCTTGAGCTTACTCGTAAGGTCATCGAACTTGTCTTTGCTAAAGGTTATTTTGACTCTCTTCTTTAGTCTCTTTACTGTGTCCTTGGCACTCTCGTCCTGTCGATATAGTTGTTAGAATGTAGAAGGCCATTCATTGCCATTAAACCGTTCATACCTCTTGTTTCTCGACCTCTAGCTGCCTAAAGCAGGTTAAACCCTCTTGGAATTCCGTCATGGTAGTCTCGATTTCTTCCATGACATCTTTAAATGAGTCCAAGCTCCGACCCATGTGATCTCGAACGCTCGCCTCGAGATCAGAGTCGCCCCATCGCGATTGGCCTTCACCATCGACCATGCTCTTCGCGAGGCCCTTGTCATTCAAGACATCGGAAAGAAGCAGTTCTGCTTCATTGAGAAAAAGGACGCGTTGAAGATCGAATCGTTGTCGCAGTCGTTTCACCTCCCGAGAGTAATGGCAGAAGATCTTGAGCTTCGAGACGGTCGCTTTGTAGGCGCCAATTGAGCCGCCGATCACGGGGAGGATGCCCAGCGCCAGTGAGACAGGCTCCATGTCGCCGGTGGTATAGGAACACAGACGTCGAGGTGTCAGATTAAAGTGACGCGTCAAACAATCCGACAAGTTAGAGGGCTTTCGCGATAAAAGTCAGAGAAGCAAGTTTGCCTCTTGGTTAGTTGTTCCAGTTTCAACCTTGATCGAAAACCCGACAGTGGCGCAGCTGGGAGGCAGACTGCACGAGGCATACCTGCGACATGTAACCGCTTGGCAATGTGGAGGTTGTGTCGTTACAAGCCATGAGATTGGCTGATGGGGTGCGGCTGATGTGATGCGTTGTGATTTGTATGCAGGCTGTGAGGGCTGTGCAGCTTCAGCTGCGGCGGGTGATCAGCCAAACCAGCAGTCAACAACGGCCATTTTCTTCAAGCTGTTCATCCTCGTATTCTAACATTCAAGCTGTCACCTGTCCAGTATGAGACTCAATGGCGGCGTTACTACGAACACAGGATGCTCTCGACCTAGAGACTGCTATCCGTGAATGGCAGTCTCGGCAGAGTGGGCGCCAGCCTGGCGGCCCAGCCCCAGAGCCTGATGAGAAGAGCGCTGTAGCAAGGCTTACCGCAGCCCTCGATACACTGTTCCGGGAGATTGTTCTCCTTCTCTCCGACAAGGGAAAGTTCCCTAGAGACATCTTCATCAGCCTTGATCGAAGTCGGAGCTGCTTCTCGCTTTGGTCCGACGGCCATGGAGTGGCCAGCGGTACCCTGGATGACAAGTTCCAGCGATCGCTGAAGTTGAGACAGGCGATGATGAAAACACTATCGCATCTTTCCTCAACACTTATTGATCGTAAGAGACGCCAAGGTTTTGCTCACTGGAAGTCTCTAATCATGACTACATAGGTCTTGTTCCAGTTGCCCACATCTCGAATCCCATGACCAAAGGGCTGTGCAACCAAGTTAGCAATATTTTGGAGGAAGTCAACTTTTCTCACGTCGCAGATGATTCATCTAGCGACTCAACATCCGAATACAGCACTGTAGATGTTCATGAACTCGCAGAGGATCTCAAGACCGATGTCGATTGTCTCATCGAACTAGACCAGATGATTCGGGATCCGGCCACGGATCCAGAGCCGGATACGACAGAAGCTGAAGTCTCTCTGACTTTATGGGCACCTCACCAAGTCTTCGCCGACAAGATTGAGCATAGATTCCCTAGAGCTGATGTCAAGTTGTTTTCTTCGCTTGGCATGGTCAACTATCAGCGGTACCTAAGGTGCCAGACCGAACGAGACACCAACCAAGTCCACGGCGAGCAAACTGAACAACCCGCCGAAGTTGCTGAGGGCTCAAAGTTCCATGACTCTGGCCTTGGCTCCTCTTTGAACCCTGCGAGCTCGTACGCAGAGACGATTATGAGCTACAAGGATGGCAACCGGTCAATCCGTATTCCACCCTTACCGGAACAAGCAAAGAACGGCGAGCCTTTTTCGTGCATTGCATGTGGACGCTCAGTCACCATGACTACCAACTCCCAGTGGAAGTAAGTGAGCCTCCTCAAGTTTCCAGTCCACAGCTAACATTCTCAGACGCCATTTATACCTAGATTTGCAGCCGTATGTGTGCCTCGACACGTCATGCCGACTAAGCAACTCAACCTTCTCAAACCGTGCCAACTGGCTCCAACACCTTGCTCTTGACCATGGGATGGAACCGAAATGGGAACAGATCAACTGCCCGCTTTGCGGGGACGAGATTGGTCCAGGAAAGCTGGCCATCACAACACATCTAGGCCGACATCTTGAGGAGATATCCCTTTCAGCCTTGCCTGCAGCTCCGGACTCTGAGAGCAACTCCGAGCCCTCAGGTTCGGAGATAGACGACATTCACGAATGGCGCCAAAGCGCCTTTGACGTCAGCAAGTACATGACGGTCGGCGATTTTGCGGCTAGTAGTGATTGGGCCCCTTTTTTCGCTTCTCAGCCTCCCACTTCGCCCCCTCCCCAGTCGTCATCAGTACCTCTAGTCACGGAAGAAGAGCCTTCAAAGACTCTCCATGAGTCGCTCATGGAGAAGCAGACACAGGGTGATGATACCTTGTCGCAGGCGGAGTCCCCAATCAGTCATGAACAGCCTTCTGAAGCATTACATGAATGGGAGCTGGAAAGGCAGAGAGCCCAAAGGGAGCAGGCAGTTTATGGCCCTGATGTTCAAATTCATAATGACCAGGAAGCGGACTTTCATCGCCGGATGGAGGAAATAGAAATTGCCCAAAAAGAGACCAAGAGAGAGATTGAAATAGCCAGGGCCGAGGGCGAAGAGGCCGCCTACAGGAGGTTGAAGGCTGAACAAAAGGCCGAGCAGGAAGAGCGAGCTCGACTATGGGATCAAGCTATAGCGGCAGCCGAAGAAAGGATCAAGGCTGAACACGCCGAGGAAGACCGACTCAGGGCCAAGCTGAAGACCATGGAAGCCACCCGACAAGCCGAGGCAGACGCTCGAGATAGGGCAGAGGCAGCAGCAAGGGAAAAGATGCTCGAGATTGAAGAGGCTCTCCGTCGTCGAAGGAAGGATATGAAAGATGCTCAAGAAGAGGCCATAAGGGAGATCGCAAAAGCCAAAGCTGAGGCTGAGAATACTGCTCGGGAGAGGGTCGAGGCCGAACGAATGGCCGAGGAGGAAAGAGCTCGAAAACACACCGAGGCATGGCGGATGCTGAAAGGAAGGCAAGACAAAAGTTTGAAGCTGAGATTAAGGCTGCCGAAGTTCGCCGACAATCTGAGGCCGAGTCTCGTGCTAAGGCTGAAGAGGTTACTGAAGCTGCTACCAAGGATGCCGAAGCAGCCGCCAGGGATGCTGAGGATGAAGGCGAGGCTCTAGCCAAGGCCCGCTATCTGACTGAGAAGGACACGGAGAAGTTTATCGCGGAGACCATGGAGAAGTTTAAGGCGGCGCAAAAGGCTGTTAAAGCCCTCAAACCAGACAAATTGCTATCCGGTGCGCCCGTTTCGGAATTCGGCATCGCCGAGGGCAAGACGGAGGAGAACCACAAAACTAGACCACACGGCAACCAGGTTATAATTGACTATCTATCGCACGGGCGGGAGGAAGTAAACATTCTAACTCCGGATCAGCTCGACAAGGGGGCGCGAGGATGGCGTATTCTGAAAGAGGAGCAGATGGCAATGAACGACGACCAGGGTAATGCAGAACAGATGCAGAACCAACCTTCAGACCAGATGGGCCAGATGAGCCCCAACATAGCTCGCGCCGAGGCCGAGGATGAGGCTCGAGAGAGGTACAGAAATCAACAGCGGGTTTCCGGGGGTCGCCAACATGTCGAAGCAGAGCTTGGTGCCCAGGGTGAGAACTTGTCTCTCACCCAGGCTGAGGGATTGGACCGTATCCAGAGAGTGGCTCGACTTAGGTTGAAAGCACAGCTCAAGGCTGCTGAAGCTCGCCAGGATGCCGAAGCTGAGGTTCACGATAAGGCTGAAGGAGAGGCTCGGGTCGATCTCGACGCTGCTGTTCACACCACCATGGAGGAACATGCCCAAGAACCTGTCGAAACCACGCCGGCCCCCGACAGCCCCCGCAACGAGGTCTCAGAGACAACCCACGACGATCCGCTGACGATGGTTTGGCGTTGGCGTTGCCCTTCATGTGGTTCAAATGACCAGGACCGGAGAAAGGGGCCCGAGTGCAGCAATTGCTCGTACCTTTTTGGTGATGGTGACGAAATCGGTCCCGACATTAAGCACAACGAGGCAAATAAACTGAAGAGGGAGGCCCTATCCATGCTTGTCGCAGCGGAAGCGAAAGAAAAATATGCCAGAAAAATGACTGAGGCGGCCGAGCTCTTACTGAGGAGCCAACATGCTCTAGACTCTGGGGCCCCCAAGGAAGCCCCTACTAAACCCGTGAAAACCAGAGCCACATCGACGGAGATGAAGCGAGAGAGAGCACCACAAGCCGAGCATAGATACAAGTCCCAACACACAGAGCAGGACCCAAACGGGCCTTTTGCTCTGGATGATCCTCCTAAGTCACCCGACCTCTACTCTACTAACAAGGAGTACACGCCTAAGAATCCCCTCACCATCCTCCGTGCGGAATTTCCCTCTGCTACTGCTACGGATCATTGGGCAACCGCCGACAAGGATTGGCTGTTATCATCATCAGAACCCGCCAAGATGCAGCGATCTTCCAATCTGCAGCGCCGAGCCGCGCAAGCCCAACCGCGTGCTTTGCAGTCTGCCAGGACCAGTCTGCTTTCCCCCAAGCCCAGGAATATTGAAGGTCAACTGGATTTGATGGAACACATCTTTGGTATTGACCGCCACACTGCCGGATTAAAGCAAAGACTGAACCCCGCGCGTTCGGACAATGGTCCCTTGCCCAGTCCAGACCCCCGCCACCTTTCGGTACCTCATTCAGCGCTCCCCCCTATCCAGCCGGATAACGACATAGCGCTTCCCCCTATTCAACCAGGTAACGCCAAAGGTATCGATACTGCACTGCCCAGCTTCAACGCTGTACGACCTGGAAGTACTGGTCCCGGGAAGAACCTTTACGACCCTGATGCGAATTGGTCCAAGATCACAGAGCCAGGCGAGCGGAGGAGGCTATCGAACCGAATGGCTCAGCGTGCCTTTCGTAAGCCGTTGCCAAGATCCAATTTTTGTATGGAGCTAACTTGCACTACCACAGGTCGTCACACGAAGGAACGGTCGGCGGGCCTTGGGCACCAGGAGGGGGAGATATGGATGCCGGCCAACATGAATGACGATCCTTCGATCGACCAGTCCCCTATCTCCGGTAGAACATCACTTCAAAGGGATTTCTGGCGTCAGGATGGCTCAGTGGCAGACCAAGACCCTCAAACCGACAATGACAAGCCTCTTTGAGAGTCATTCCTCACTCCCCAACCTGCCTTGACAGCTAACACGAGAGGGACAATCAAATATAAGCATGATGTGAGTCGACGAAATCATAAAACGCAGTGAGATGTGAACATTGCTAACAGTTTGATACAAGGAGCAAGACCAAGATGTGAGGGAAAGAGGTATTTTCAAGGCAAGGGGGAGATTTTAGTTCTCGAAATAGGCTCATCTATCTCCAGACAGTGGCTTAGTCCTCATTTAAACAGAACAGACTTTGATTTCTCCCAGCCCATGACCCTTAATATCTACACTCGACTATGTTCGATATATTCTAGTTGACAAACCACAAAGCCAGTGTGGGTGGCCACAGTGCAAGGTTGCAAGCACTGTATGACCTGTCGGAATCTTCTTCAACAACTTTCAACTCTGTGGATACAATTCTAGAAAGCTTCCTATCTACGAGACAGCACCACGCATCAAGCCTCTACCCTATTAGAGAACCTCTCTCCAGCCCTCTAGATAGTCCTATGGGGAGATCAGACATCCTCATCTGACACCTCAGGCTTTTGCCCATAAACAACAGTCCTTCATAGGGTTCCACGTTAACACTACAAAGGTGGCTCGGAATAAAGGAAGGTTGCAAAACTTACACTTCAAGGTAGGAGTGAAGTTTCGGGTTAGTCAACTCCTTCCGCATATCGGACAGGTATAGTTGAGCATCTTCGTATTTCCACTGTAGCATAGGTAGAATGTTAGATGTCGTTGTCTTGCCCACACAATGATAAATAAAGAAATTCATACCCCTAGCATCTCGGTAAGACCACGGATTGAAAATCCTTCAAGAGCTTGAAGGAGGAATTGACGGTTCCAGGCGCCCCATTGTTTGAGCTGCTTGTCTTTCGGCCATGTTCCGATCGGGACCTTAATTCTACGCTCTATGACGTTGATAAAACCGCCTTCTCTGACAAACTCGGCCGCTTTGTGGTCCCAGAAGAAGGTCTTGCCGGTCATCTCGCCCAGCTTGGTAAAGATTTCGACCCATGTCTTCAGGGGTGAGTCAGCTCTCAGAGTATCGTCGTCTGACTTTGCAGTACCCAATAGCTCGACGTGCTCGATCCAGCCACCAGACTTGACGTGCCTGTCCAAGGTTAGAGAAGGAGATGACCCGAGAAGAATGACGAACTTGATGGCTCCCTCGTAGAACTTGGTCCAGTCGGGAATACAACCCGTTAGACCACGGAGATGGACAAAATCGAACTTGTTCTCAGGATATGTCCAATCCTGATTAATATCGTCAACTTCGAACCGGCAATTAGGTGGCACGAAGTTAGGTTGAATCGGGGAGAGGTCGACGCCAAGAACATCTGCGGAAGGGTGCATGTCGGCGAATTCACTGTCTCCAATCAGCACTGAGAAATGCAGGCGAATTTGAGAAACCTACATAGCCCAGATGCCAGTCCCGCAGCCAAGGTCCAAAACATTCTAAGCTATTGTAAGCGAATTTCCATGGAAGGGTCAACACATAAGCGGCTAACCTGTGGCTTATCTCCGATAGGGGCCTCGTATAGCTTGTCATTCATGATAATCCGATACACTTCATGCCTAAGCAGTAGCGTTAGCATAGCACTAGAGAGCGACCATCTGTATGTCTCACATAAGATCTTCTGCTTCCTGCTGGCGATCATCATTGGGGGCCCTGCGTCTCACATCAGTGTTCTGGGAATCGCGTTTGTGAGCTTTGATGGCTCACCAGTAAGATCCTTCCTGGTAAGCGTGTCAGCGCCGCCCATTTTCCTACTTATAGTTCAAGATCGAGGATCTCAGAGACTGGGTATCAGTGACTGTAGCCCTGTGAAAATTCAGAATTCTCCTGCCATCACGTTCTGTAGGATTTGGTCTCAACTTACGCCAGCGAGTAAGAGGAGTCGGAATCGTTGTCCTAGAAATAACATTCCCATGGTGAGCAGTCAAGAGCTGGAAAGAGAGTGATGCGAAAGAGAAACCGTACGACTTCGATAGCGCCATTATTCGCCTGGGTTTCGGTTCCTTGAGCCAATACGTCTCCAAGGGGCTCACTCGTGGTGGGGGAACGACCTGTTGGCGACTGGGAGTGGCGAGATTTAGGGGACGACATGACTTCTCTATGTCTTTTTGGGTGGATGAGCAGCAACTATCTTCAAACAAAGAACGTAGCAAGTTCAGAAAAATGAAGCGGAGAACTGAGGGGAAAATAAAAAAGACAACCAGACCTCTTTATGCCTCTTGTTGCAGATCCGAGGAGAGGGGGGGTCCCACTATGAGCCCCCTGTTCATGTCGCAGCAAGCATGCAGAGCAATGAGAATGAGCTGTTGGTCGTGTCGCATCATGCAACAGTACGGTATAGGGTTTATTGAATTGACTGATTGCATATTATAAAGATAGGGCCGTCAGATCATAATGTGGGTTGGTTGGCTTTGGTTCGGTGAAAGCAGTAACGCTGCCATGTGAACAGTAGTCTGCTATAGCTGACAATTCATAACCATTATCATCAAAAATTCAATACTGTTATAATAATCATATTTTATTCTAGATGCAACTAGGAAATCGGCATTCCTAAAATCTGCGGATGACGGTACGGCTGAGGTTGAAGCCAACCAAACATCAGCAGTTCACTCGAACCTTGATTTTTTAATAGCTGTCAATCCATACTCATGAACACTATTACCATTCATTATACATTTTCATCTCGCTCAACTATCAATCTTGCCAAGCTCCAGCCTCAAGCAGGCAGCTCTTGTGGAGCTGGTCGTCCGTCAATCTCTGCCACCTCGACCTGTCGACTGAAAGGATTCAGTGATTTCACTGAGAGTTTATGACTGGCGCCTACTTCTGGCGCGCCTGAAATAGCCCTCTTCCGTTTGATGATCCAGATCGCTGCGACAAGACAGCCGAGTCCTATCACACCAAAGGCTACGCCGACTCCAATACCTGCCTTGGCTCCGGCACTCAGTCCGCTGGATGGGTAGTAATAAACAGGGGGTCCCACATAAGTGTCAGTAGGTTCTTCGTCTTCCGTTGAGGTGCTGGAGTCTTCTGGGCTTTCGGGGCTCGTTGAAGCTGTCGTTTCGGACACAGCTGTCGTTGTTGGTGTTGACTCAGCTTTCACAGGGTCGTTTGTGGTCGATGTGGCAGTATCGTCGGTCGACATGACCTTCTCAGTCGAGTCTACCACCTCGACTGACACAAGCCCTTCTGTCTTTCCCTTTGCCGTCGACATAGTCTTCTCAGTCGAGTCTACCACCTCAACTGACACAACTTCTTCCGTCCCTTCCAGTGCCATAGTTGATGGTTCTGTAGCCGACTCTCCCTGCCCGACGCCGCCGACAGGTTCATTGGCAGCCGCGGTTGTCGGGGCCGACTCCTTCCCGTCTTGCCTGCCAATGATGGCTTGAGCACACACAAGACCATAAAAGTCTGCAGCTGGAACCTCATCCGGTTTACATCCTTTTTTTATGCAAGATGACAGTTTACCCATCAACTCATCTCGCTTAGAAGGTGAGCATATACACGCCCAGTCTTCAAAATCGCATCCAGCTCTCGTGCTTACGAGGCAATCTTCCTATGAGTAGTATGAGTTGAGTTGTCAAGAGCGCCGTTATCTTCTACTGAGATGCTTACCACACATCCTGGGACGGTGACTCCTGCAATTTGAACACAGGCGACATCAATGAAGATGAAGCCCAGAGCGTAAACTCGTCTCATGTTGAGCAGGGCAATTTCCTCAAAATAATTGCATGAGGGGGGAAATTTTGGGTCATGCCGTCTGAAGACGGAGTTTTGGGTAGAACAGTGCATATGAGAACCGTCACGCACGAAATGGGTTAGAAAAGACGCCCAAAAGCCACAGAGCTGGCTGTTGATCATCGTGACGTTGTTAAAAGAGAATATCAGCCACAATAAAAAACGGTTCAGCTGGGCCACAAGAGTCTGGACCAAACATTGAGTTTGGGTCTTCAAAGAGCAGCGCACTCCAGCCAGATGGAAGGGCACCCAGATTACCTTCGGTGCGCTCGCTGAACTAGGGCGGGAAACAGAAGGAATGATTTTACGATATTTCACCATAAATGCCGCATTGAACGTCCTACCTTGTGTCCCGACTATCCTGAAGTATTTTAACCCAAGAAAGGGGATTGTAAATACTGTGACTATATATGAGACGGCTCGAAGATGTAGTGAGCGAGGAGTAATTAGACCTATGCTCTGTCTCTAACAGATCTTCCTCGTCGAGACTGTCTATAGAGTAAAAGCTGAGCTGGTCTATTTCATAATTCGGTTCTCGCTCCAATACCTTGGTCTCAGAAACCGAGTGCGTATCACGAAGGCGCAATCAAGTCGCCATTCATATACTTGGGCCCCGTGTCACATGCCACTGTAACCACTGTCTTTCCAGGACCCAGTTCTTGCACAAGTCGGACAGCCCCAACCACATTCAATCCCGTTGAAGTTCCAACTAAAAGGCCTTCCTCTTTAGCAAGTCGTCGGCACATAGCCCGAGCTTCCTCCTCTTCAATAGCTCAAGCATAGTCGTACAAGGCCTCATCCAGCAATGGAGGGACAATACCAATACCAATGCCTTCAATATGGTGTGTTCCGACCTGTCCTTCCAAAATGCATGGCGACGATGCAGGTTCGAGAACAACTACTTGACAGTCCGGCCACTGACCTTTGAGCACGATCGAGACTCTGATCGCCATGCCGGCAGTTCCAACAGCGCCGCAAAAGGCATCAACTCCTCCGGGGAATTGGTCAACCAACTCTGAACCGAGGACCTTGTATCCCTCGAAAGCGTCTCGGTTGTTGAACTGATCAGTCCAATACATCTGAGGATCTTGTGAATGCTCGGTGGCCCGGCGGATCATGGACGGAATGAGATCAGCGTGGATTTTGCCAGACGGACTATGGATAATTTCCACATGTGTCCCAAAAGCACTCATTGCTCGAAGCTTCTCGATGGCAAAGGCATTTGAAGTAACAATGTGACACTTGTACCCCTTGGCTGCGCAGACGAGAGCTAATGAAGATCCGGTGCTGCCACCACTTGCTTCGACCACAGTCATGCCTGGTTTGAAACCGCCTCTCTTCTCAGCTTCCTCAATGATAGACTTGGCCATTCGATCCTTGTATGGGCCGGTTGGGTTCAAGTATTCGAGTTTGACACAGACAACTGCGCATCCTTCAGGGACGACATTCTTGAGTTGTACACAAGGGGTGTTACCGATGGCGTCGAGCACATTGTTGACAACAGGCGGCGCCATGATGTGTCAGACGGAAAGTAAGAAGACAAAAGTGGTAAGAATTTGGCTTCTCAGGAAGGCCATGGTTCCTTTCATACCATTTCTGGGAATAATGCCAGGACAGCAAGACACTTGATATGGATGACAAGATACATGCCTCCATACCCTAGACAACTAGTCCGCATCAAGTTAGTTTTCCGAGCTGCAGACCCCGCAATGTCATCCGTCGCGCTGACACTCGCTGCAACTCATGCCACCCCATAATTCCGTCTTCTCACACAAGATCACCAAGAAGATAATGGACGCGCGGAATAAGGTCTCAAACGTTGAATGCGGATGTATCACGTAACGGAAAGCCCAGTCATTCGAGTAAGCGGAGTTCTTATATAACTCCGCCGAGAAACGGAGGAACTAGTCGACAGCTCGGAAAGCTTACCCAACTAGTGATTCCAAAGGTGTTCTCAGACACACTTCATCTATCAAAGATGAACGTGACTTGTCTGAACAATGTTTCTATATAATACAGCTGTCTGGGTACCAGTACCATGCTTGCCACAGCCATATCACCCCAGCCTCCAACTTTCTAATCAATTCTTCACTTTCGACTCCCCACAATGGCAGCTAAAACTACTGGTTCTTGCCTTTGCGGCGCCTGTGCTTACTCCTACGCCGGAGAGCCAGCCTTGAAGGTAAAATGGCACCTGGGTTTTCTTCTACAATCCCCAATTTTTTCTAATGTTTACAAGGCTCTCTGCTACTGCGGTCCTTGTCGCAAAGTCTCTGGAGGCACCAACACTGTCAACTTTGCCATCCCCGAAGACAAATTCACCGCCACAAAGGGCCAAACCAAGTCTTACTCAGCAGAACATGAGTACGGCATGACGCTTACCATCTTCTTCTGCCCTGATTGTGGAAGTGCCTTGTGGAAGGAGGCCACCGCGGAGCACTTGAAGGGGTTGAAGCTAGTTCAGGGAGGAACTTTGAATGACGCCAAGAAGTTGGATACTACGATTGATGCCGAGTTTTATGCTCCGGAGAGGGCATCTTATCTGGCTCCCGTTGAGAATGCGACTCAGAGCAAGGACTTTTAGGCTAGCTATTGGGAGGAGTTGAGATACTTGACTGTTTGACATTCATGACCGAAATATGCTTCAAACAAGGTTTTAAAAATAGACCCTCCACCTACCGCTGATGTGAAACTAATAAGATGGCGTCGGATGTCGGTCATGAAAGGGTGAACTTGACAAGCACAATCGGATCAACGATGGTCCGGCTGTGTCTTTGGTCGATGCGTCTCACCTCATCTTCTCTCTTCAACCTGCTGGGTATCAGTATTGACCCGAAAAACATTTGCTATGGTACGATCTGTTAGTCGAAGCCGGGGATGTAGCCGATGCCTGCAGCGTAAAGACAAGGTGACCTACCTCAATCTGGGTTATTTTTGGGATTATGGCGTTGAAATTACAAGTGCGACGAACGGCAGCCAGTATGCTCCCCATGCGGCCGACTTAAAAAGTCTTGTCCTGGAGTGTATAAGGGGATGTTCCTTGTGCATGCTAGTCGAGGGTCCAACCACCGCTCGAAACATACAGAGACTCTACACGACAGTAACGAGCGGAATCTTCTAGTGAAACCATCTGAACAACCCTTATTTGAGCAGACAATCATCTCGGGGTTTATTGCGTGCTTCTCAATAGCATCAAAAACAGGGCGTGTCGATTCTCAGTCATGGACACATTACTTGTCCTCTTGGATCACCTGCTCAACTACTGCTTGGTCCGTCCGTGCAGTTACCTTGCTTTTCTACGGGCAAACGACAAAACAGAAGAGCATTTGTCGAGAAGCAGATAAATGCTACGCTCGCGCACTTGAAACGCAACGAAGCCGCATCAAACGACACATCAAGAAACCTACAGAAACTGACGGCATGTCTACGGAACTACCTTCGGAGCAAGACATCAGTACATCGTTAATGATGATGTACTACGAGCTTTTGAACCCGAGCTTCATCGGAAGTTGGATGACGCACTTCAAGGCGTGCTGTCAGCTGGTGATGTTTTCGATCGTTGAGACTGATGATGGTACGTTTGCCTTGTTGTCTAACAGTGTTCAAGCTTAATATTTGCCTCAGGCTCACGTATCAACCCGAACTGCTTCTGATGCATGTTTCAACACTAAAGACTGGTACACTGTACCATTCACAACATCGACAGAAACGGCAACAGATATGTTGACTGACATAATTTATGACATATCAAATATTGAAACCGTAGTCTCTGACAAGGACGAAGAAACGGAACGCACATTGCCACTCCTCGATACACTCCTCGATGCCGTCACCAAATGTGAGCGGTTATACGCCCAAGAATCGCAAATGGACTCCTGGCATTGCTTCCCGTTCCATTTCAGCCAGCGGGAATCTGCTGAAGATGAACTCTGGCTGAGCGGAGGAGATTTCTGCTCTACGACACTGCCAGCAGCATTTCAGGCTGTACGAATCATGATCTACCATTTGATCATACAGAGAATGCCGAACACCGATCTAATAGCCGAGTCTATAACGAGATCCGCGTCACTTCTGGCCTTTGCCGACGCCCTTTTCACGCGGAACCTCCATGTCCGACTTAATACTGGCTCCTGCGTTCAGTTAGTTTTCCCACTGGAGATTGTCTCTTGGTATAGCCCATGCCCCCATCAGAGACAGAAGGCAGGGGATGTTCTCAATCGTTTAGGCTGGGTGCAGTCTGCGACGCGATAGAGATGGGCCTGCCTCATATGTTCTCCATTTCGGCTCCTGATACTTGGCAACTGGGAGAAGGTATTCAGACATACTAAAATCTATTTTCACTTCTAAAACCAAGATCCTGTCTATCTCAACTACGTCGGGTTGAAGCCCCTGAGGATGTCCCTTTTTCAGATTGCATACCCCCGACCTAGAGTGGCGTCCCTGGTGCTGCGCAGATCTAATAACCTCGACGAATCCGGAACTCGGGTTTTAGTGACTAAATGAGATGCAAATGAGGCAAACGTGTCGCTGTCGACATGATAGGTGAGAAGCAAGGAGGAGGGAAGCGTGACCACACCTGCACCCAGCTGCATCCTTGCCCAACCCCGCCCTTTTACGATTCAGTACTGGAGGCTTCGCAGATACCACGACTGGCTGGAGCGGTCAAGGACGAGGGCATGCTGACCGCGTCAGTGGCGTCGTGGACTTGTTGCAGCAGAACTCAGCGTAGCTTTATGAAGAAGGACTAGATGTGCATCTTACCCGCAGCATGCCCAAACACCCTACCAACATTGCGACGTGTCCATGAAATGGTAGAGGAGGAAGGGCAGCCAAAGTCAGCCTTGATTTTTCCCCCTGCGAACCCAAAGTCGAGCTCATGCATAAGAGTGCCTGCTCTGCCTTGTAACCCCAAATTACAATTGACATGCAAGTGACGTGGCAACCCCCCTTCCAACGCCAAATGCATATCCTGCACACTCATTGTCTGCTTTGAACCTTAGGCAGCTGATGGAAGCATGAATTTTCCCCCATAAAAGGCTAAGATTCTTCCCATCGCATCTAGCCCTCTATCCATTTTTTGTAGCTCAGTTATTCCATCAAGAGCCGGGCTCTTCAAGCCCCGAATAGTGCACTTCCACGCTCCTCGTTCAACATGCTCGACATCGGCACATTCCGCTTGGAAATTGCTAAGTACCTCCACTCACCATGCCTGGCCATCGGATTCATCAAGGAAAGTGAGTAAAAAAAAATGCTGCCTGTAGCCCTCACGACTTTTATGGTGAATACCTAAGAGAGCAGGCGATACTAAATCCTAGGTTGATATTTCAGGGACCGAATCTCTACTCGTGTCAACGCAAGTTCGGCCAGTTCGCCTTCCATTCCTCATAAGCCTGATCTAGGCGGACACTTTATCTTTGAAAGTGCTTGTGGAAAGGAGTACAGGATCTTGTTTTCCGACATATCCAGCTTGGAGGTAAGTTATAGTCAGTTGAAGATCAACCAGGCATTTCTGATACGGATCCAGCACTTGCACGAATGGCTCCTCCGCGTGTTTCATAAACGTCACGCCGGCCGGAAATTTATAGAAGATATGTCTTATGTTCTAAGGAACACCAACACCAACAGGGGCATCCTCCCAGGCAGCCCTTGTCCCAGGCCCTTTCGCGATATCATCTCGGCAAATGATCGAGTCGAAATGAGCATCGTCATCTCATATGACAAGCTACCCAAAAGACAACACAGATGTCCAAGCTGCAATACTAGAAGAAAGAGAGGGTATCAGAGCTGTGTGGAGGTGACCTGGTATGTGCAAACCCTTCCCGGGTCTTAAGTTTATCAATCACGGCCATCGAGAGGGTTATTAATGCTAATAATACGTCACATCTAGCTCAAAGTGCGATCTTCGCATTGAATTTCACCCTTTATCATCCACTCATCCTGATCCCTTGACCAGAATTGCGCTTGATGACATCAGGGCCAGCGGCATGAAGCAGTTCTTCGAATCCCAGTCAGCCCCTACCTACGTCTTCGGAGCCTCTACCACTGTAGAAATGGAACGCTGGCTTGAATCAAAGATCACTCAGACCCGGTCCTACTTTGAACAGACTTCCCGTCCTTCGGAGAAGCACGAAGCTCCCGACCCCTGGGTCTTCCGGAGAGTGGTTGTTTGTAACTCGCAATGGCCAGGAGATGCAAACTGGTCCAACATCGAGGAAGCCGAACAATCTGTATCAAATACCGTGGATACGTTGAATCAATGTCTGACTAGAATCGATACGCACTTCAAAGACCACCCCTCTGATCCCATGACTGGCGACCTGGATCTTGCAACATGGGCCGCTCGCCAATACAGCAACCGTCAGCCGAGTCCGAACAGTACTTTCGCACTAAGACAAAGATTTGAAGTAGGAGGAACATTCCACAAGCAGTTTAACTCCTCTGTCGTTTGTCTTCGCTGTTTCTTATGGCTGTATGCGGACATCCTTTCGGTGGAAGCCAACATTCTACGGGCTTGCTCGGGGACCCTGCACATGGATCCCCCACAAGTACTTGTCCTTAAAGTTGAAGAACCCAGCATGTTTCAAAAGGTAGTACGCTTTCTTTCTACGACTACGATACTCGCGCCGTTGCCTATCATCCTTGGACAGGTCGTTAGGGCCTTCACCGGACCCGAACCCCCACTCATCGCTCCTGAACCTCCCCTCATCGCCCCCGCTATTTGCGAACTCATCAGTAGGTCACGAGACCTTTGTTTTCACTATCAGATGAACGGAAACTTGAGCAGCTGGCCCTTATGTCTCTTCCCTCTCACAGGGAGGGCTGAGAAGGCCACTTGGTTGGAGGCATACCGTCAATGTCTAGAGTCCATCATTGAAACCGAAGGAAAGAGGTTGATGCGTTCGTACAAGTATGAAAGAATTCGTTTATATGAAACGTGCAGTCTCCGGCACACATCTCCCTGCTAGGACCAAGTAAGCACATGAGTGGAGGGTTGAAGGAGATTTCGGAATTCAACGAGACCAAAATTGGATTTTCAGAATACTCAAGATGGACTTTCGTGTGACAACGGGACTTTTTCTCTTAGTCGACTCAAAATAAGAAGCATTTGGTTCGTTCTAGGTATCTAATTAAGCACACTTGAGGTGGACTTGTTATCTGCAATCATCAGTTCAAAAGAGGCCATCAGGTACGACAACAACTAGAGTTATCAATGCATCGCGATATTGAAAACCCAATACTCAAACACTTAGACATGATCAAATTGCCATTTATGGGGTAAAATGATCGTTATATGAGCGTTATTTTCACTCGAGTCGGGGAAAATAAACAAATACCACCCCCGATACGGATCTGCAAACTTCTCCCCTGTAGCCTCAACTTCACAAATTAGAAGATTAAAACGAGATCAAAACTACTAGAAAGCAGTCAAAAACAAGGAAAGCATAAAAAAAACATACAACAGCGGGTATTCGCTGGTCGTCACCGAACCCAACTACTAATCCGCCCCTTACCGGCTTGACTCTGGGAGAGCAGACGGGATCCCGTATTTTCCAGTAGGTATGGCCGTATGTGCTTTCTGAGGGGTGAATACTGGTTTAAATATTGTCGCGTCCATGTTTTTCTCCGTCACAAATCACCTTTGAGCGAACTTGGGATGGACATTATTGGAATCATTAGTGGAGCTCACGCTCAGTCTAGATAGACGATTTCCCCCATGCCAAGAACTCTCAGCCTATATCTCGCAGTACCTAGGCTTTAAGTGGTGATCTCCCGCCTGCACGGCTGTAATATTCCTTGGGTTGCCTTACCACGTGCGCCATGTTGCGGCCTAGAAGAATCCTTTTAACCGCCCCAGTTACGTGAGATCTTTCCCCTCCCCCGAAATCCAGTGATAGGTGCAGATGCAGTTCGAATCGCATCCAACGCAGGTAATCTCACATATGAGCTGAAAAGAGTGGCCGGAAAGGAGTGGTTTTGCGCTGAAAGCTCCACCCTATTGCATGTCCTGCCGTTTAATCCTTCCCGTGCCCTATCTAAGAATGCATGACCCCTCATAACCACTGTGATTATCGGCAGTTATGAGCACTCTGATTGCTTGAGCTTAGGTCAACCACTGCGCATCTGAAACATTCATCTGCTCAAAGGCCCTCTCGCGCGATCAGCACAAGTTATCCTGGCCAATGGAAATTAGCACAAAAGGGTTGGACGGCTGGGGTTTATTGATGCTTGGCGATAATGCCCTTCCCCTCACGCAGTACATAGAACTGCCTGCGTTAGATGAGTCGGTAGTATCTCCTCGATTCTTTCCATATCAAAGTCCACAAACTCAGTTGAACCGAGATTATTTCGTGTGTCCAATTACAATGGCGGTACTCACAGATCTTATGCTCGACAAGGCAGCGGTCTTGTCTCTCTCCATCCTTCTACCAGCATGCATTGTAGGCTTGGTGAGCCCACCTCCCATATTTCGTCGAGGCTGACCACCGTTACTGACTTGAATCTGAAGATCTTGGCGCACTTCTTGTACACGATAATCTATCAACTCTTCTTCAGTCCACTTCATAAGTTCCCGGGTCCCAAACTTTGGGCCGTGTTCATTATTCCCTACGTGCGAATGCATCTCCAGGGCCAAAGTCATCAAAGGATTCTGGAGCTTCACCAGAAATACGGCCCTATTGTCAGAATAGGACCCAATTTTCTGTCATTCAACCACCCAGACGCAATGAAAGAAATCCGCGGTCACCGCAAGACTGGCACCGGCGAGAACTCCAAAGAGCCACACGCTGCGACATCGAATGCCGACAACATTATCGGCGCCAATCGTCCAGATCACCAGCGTTTCCGTCGCACCTTGGCTAACGGTTTCTCTGCTCGAACCATGCAAGACCAACAACCCATCATCAAGAGTTATATCGACTCCTTCATCCGGGTGCTACACGAGGAATGTGCAGGCGGCAAAGAGCCTCTCAACATTGAGAAGTGGCTTAACTTCCTCACGTTCGATCTCGTTGGAGACCTGGCCTTTGGCGAATCGTTTGGCTGTCTAGCAGAAAAAAAGGACCATCCTTGGGTCCGTACTATTTTCAAGGGTATCAAGGACATCGCCTACATGACCAATTTTGGCCGCATCCCATGGCTCGCAAAGATCCTCAAGCTCTTTACCCCGAAGAGTGTGTTCAACAAGTGGGCCGAGCACAAGGAGGTTTCTTCTGGAAAAGTTCGGAAGAGGTTGGACATGGAGTATGATCGTCCTGATTTTGTTGATTCCATGGTAAAGAAGACCAAGTCAGCTGGAGCGGTGAGTCCATATCTAAAAAAGAGACAAGAGAGGCCAAGGATGTTAATGGCTGTTCATCAGGACATCACCTTCGAAGAATTGGCTTCGAATGCTCAACTCATTGTTCTCGCCGGCTCAGAGACCACAGCTACGTTGCTATCAGCTGCAACGTATTATCTAACTACTCACCCTGAAATTTTGGTCAAGCTCAATGCCGAGGTTCGATCCGCATTTACCACCGAAGACGAAATCGATATGATAAGTGTGCAGAAGCTGCCATACATGCTGGCAATTCTCAACGAGAGCCTTCGGATGTTTCCACCAGTTGTCAATGGCATTCCGCGCCTCATTGGCCAAGGAGGTGACATCATCATCGGCCAATACATTCCCGAGGGGGTAATACCGCGCCCATCGTGACTTGTATCCTTGTCCCATGTGCTGACATTTATTACCAGACGACGGTGGACATCTGGCACTGGGCTGTCTATCGAAACCCAGACCACTTTGCGCAACCAAACGACTTCATCCCCGAGCGCTGGCTTGGGGATTCTCGTTTTGATAATGATGCCAAGCGGGCACTACAGCCTTTCTCCATTGGCCCAAGAGATTGCATTGGAAAGAAGTATGTATCTTCTTTTTGGTTGCTTCATGGACTCACTAACTTTGTCAATAGTCTCGCACACGCTGAGATGCGGCTCATTCTGGCCCGGCTAGCGTGGAACTTTGACATCCGACTAGCAGAAGACAGTTTTGACTGGGAACGCAGGTGTGAATCGTATTTTCTTTGGCAGAAAGGTCCAGTCAACGTGTATTTGACACCGAGAGTCTAGAAGCGCAGCTTGCAGCTCAGCCAATACTTGAGAATCAACTGTTTCGTAGCGATTTGCATACAATTGTGTTACCAACATTCTCAATAATATTTCGGCCCACTGGTTAATCCTTGTCCTTGAGTATTAACAGCAGTCCTGCCATTTCCAACACACTACGACTCTTATAGTAATACCTCAGCAGCCACGCTTCATAGGCACTAAGGAGCTCATCCAACCTGCACACGCAAACGACAGTCCCCTGTATCTGTCCCCTTCCACCGTAGTGCGGCCATTCACGGAACTCGTCTCCTCGCTGAGGTCTGAATAGGTCCAAAGGCTCGGCACGTTTCGATGTGCTCAGGTGCATTATTGATCCCATGGAGCACGAGTCGCAAATTTGGACCGAGCGGGCATACGCCCAGACTATAAGTCCGGCTTTGTACAATGCAAGGGGAGCGATGAAGTCGATGCGCCAGGAGGTCAGAGAGCTCCCTCTTGTCTCCATGCTATCAGATGTCTCTTGCAGCAGTTTGAGAACTTGTGCGGCATGCCATAAGGCCAGTCGAGCATCAGATGTCCTCACCCACTCCAAAATGCGTGATTCAAGTTGTCTCCTGTAAGGACCTGAGTACTGCTTGTGGTATCTGTCCATGGCAAGGTCTTGTATAGCCTCGAGGTTGGCCCTGAGAGACATCTGAGAAAAGTGATATAGTGCCGGGGTGCAGTTTTCTAACAACTGCCGATGTTTCTCAGATGACAGAGGTGATCCGATCGAACGGTCCCTCAGACATTCGCTCCAAGTCGTAAACATGGCCGACCAATACTCGATAAATCGTGATGATGCCGGGGTAGAAAGAATGCTAGGCCCTTCAGAAGACTGTCGAGTCTGTAGACGAGGCCTATTCCTCTTGATGTCTCGCCAGACCCATGTCTGCATTGCGCAGATGCCGTACACAAAGTCATCTTCAAGGAGTGGAGGCAATGTGTCCCGCCCTTCGCAATCCATGGCTGTATCCATCAGAGTCATGAAAAGCATGGTTGATCGCTTCTTGGACTCGATCTCTTTGATCTCGTGCCATTCGTCTGCTGTTGTGGCTTCCCAGAGTCTCTCTGAAGAAGGCGTCGCGAGGCACAGCTCTTCATATCTCAAGACCGGATAATGCCCTTTGAGGAAATAAAAGTAGTTATCCAGTCGGAACGTATAAAAGGCCAACCTGCAAAGAAGACATTTAGCAAGGTAAACCGTCTCATACAACAGGCTGCCTCCTACCTCTTGAACTTTTCTCGGATTAACCAACTTGTTGGAATCATGTCTTGGGTGTCATCCTGGACAAATATCTGCTGCTCTTGGAAAAGGCTAGCACCACAAAAGATAGCGATCATCATGCAGTAACGAGGGTAAGCCTTTCTAAATCTCATGTCATCCTGTTCCCGTCAGCACCGCCCGGCATTAGACCTGTACGGTATAGTCATACCAGGTATTCAAGTGCAAATATGACATTGAGGAGTAAAGCCTGATAGGCTTGTATCGCGCTCTCGGACACTGCCGCTGGCCATGTCGATACCTGGGACTGGATCATGTTAGCCCCAGCTATCTGACCAAGAAGTACATACGTACGAGAACCTTGCTCAGTCTAAGGAAAAGAGGCTCGCTCCAATGCTCCGAGGCTTCCAGATAGGGGGTAACGCCGTACTCCCACGCCCCTATCATCGACATCATAGAGACTAGATCAGGAATTGCTGTGGCTGAGTTGAATGTGCTCTGATGAACAATCGACCACCGCGGGTGGAATCTCTCAAAGTAATAGTCTAACCATGACTGAGTAGCAAAGTCTTCTGCAGAGGGCATGGGGATTAAAAGTGGTTCATCAGCTTAGAAGGCTGGCTTGCAACGGCAATCCGAATTATCAAGGGGATGGCGAACGCTAAAGTCGGGGGCTTCTAAGGCGTCGAGCTCCTCCAAGATTCCGTCTCTCAGGACGTTTGTTTGCGGTCCGGAAGATCCGGCTGTTGAGGGCGCTCGACATCGCCCTGAGAAGTCACTTCCTGAGGTTTCTAGGACGCCTTGATGTGCGCCATGATATCCAGTCATCAAAGATGTGGCTGGAGTGGCTGGTTGCGCTGTCCAAGGATCGCACGAGTCCAACACCAACTGCAGAGCCATGTCTGGACTCAGCAGTGAAGGACGGGGCTTGGGTTCGAGTACGGCGTCAGAGGTGCATCCGCTGGTAGACGCCCGCGGTTGGCTTCTTAGGTCGCTGATACTGCTTTGAAGTGATGAGCTCTCTCGTGCGTCCCGGCTATTATCTTCATCCTGTTGGCAGCCAACTGATGCTTCATTTTGAGTTGTGGACGGGGACAACGTCGTGGAGTCTGCCTGCTTGAGGGTCTTGAGGGTCTTATGTTGTTGGGCGACATGGCGTTTCAGCACGTCCCTGGAATCACAAGTCACTACATCCACTCCGTTCCGAGATAATAGGGTAGACTTACTGTCGACTATAGCATTTATGGCATTTCGGGCATTCGTAAGGCTTCTGAGAATCATGAGATCGCATATGTCGAAGAAGATGCTCGTTGCGACGGTAGGCTCGGCGACAGCCCGGGACGACACATTGGTACCGCTTGAGAGATGCGCGGGGGCCAGCAGCCTGCAGAGACGGACCCCCGCTGGATTGTGCATGTGGGAGAGGCATTGAAATCGGACGATGGAGAGTGTGGAGGACAATCGCTGGCTGGAAGATGAAGAGGGATGTGGGTTGCATCTTGACATGTTTGACTGAAGAGGTTGACCAATCGGGCTTAAGGGAATAGCATTCCTAGGTTGACTAAAATGCGGGGGAGGAAGAGGCGTTCCCAGGTGTGCATCGGCAGTTGAAAGGGGATTTGACAGAGATCCAATATAGTGTTAATGATAGAAAATGCTGGATAATGGAAGGTAAAGTCATGGTAATAATTAATAAAGATAACAGTCAGACAGGGCCATTACTGTAGATATGGACCAAGTAAACATGAAGAAAACATCCTCTCTTCGCCCCTTGAGCTGAGCCTCCTTTCACGCCTCCCCCACATGATGGTCCCGATCGCATCGCCGCTACCCCACATGACAGGCACTCAATACACATTCTTACACGCCAATGGTGCTGGCTCGGGACGTCAATTATGACGGGAAGAAACATTATCTGTCCACGTAGACGGCTATATAAGTCGACATGTGCCCTCGGATACACCGAGCAGAATCATCACTATCATCCATCCATCGTTACCCCTCTCCTCTCAGTCCAGTCACCAAGCGTCACAATGGTCAAGGCCCACGCTATCTATAACGACTTTGCCGCTGCCTCTCGCCCCTTCAGAGCCGAAGTGGGCATAGAGGATGTCGAGGTCGAGGGCATCATACCAAAGGAGCTCAATGGCACCTTCTACCGTGTTTGTCCAATCCCCCTGCCAAAGCCTTCACTCCCTGATCTGAGTGACTAGGTTATGCGAGATCCCTACTACGAGAGAGATTACTACCTAGGCGGCTCCAAGACCATCGCCTTTGACGGAGACGGCAACATCAGTGCCTTTCGGATTAAGGACGGAAAAGTCTCATTCCAGCAAAAGTACGTCATGACGGAACGTCTCGTAGCTGAGCGAAAGGCCGGACGTGCTCTCTTTGGCATGTTTTCTAGTCCTTTCTCTCATCATCCTTGTGTCCGCGCAGTCCTAGACTCGGCCGCCAACACAAACGTTATCCTGCATGCCAATAAGCTACTGGCGCTTTCTGAGTTTGGGCCTGCTTACGAGCTTGACCCCAGTGAGTCTTCCTTGGGTGGACATCGCCTTGCGCTGCTGACCAGGTTAGACTCTCTTCGCACTATTGGCCACGACACGTTTGAAGGCGCAGACCCACGCAAGCCATTCACTGTTCATCCTCATGTGAGTGATACTCAATGTGGACCATGGATGGTTCCAAACTGACTTATACAGGTTGATCCTAAGACTGGCGATCTCGTTGCGTTTGGCTATCAGCTGAACGGACTGGGGAGTCCTCAAGTAAGAACGCACAAACAACCTTGTTGTTTGAATGGTCTCCAATCTCGTCGTGGCCCAGATCTCCATCTATGTCATCAACAAGCATGGCAAGACAACTTTGAAGCGTGACCTTGAGTTTCAAGGTGGAGGCATCATCCATGACTGCGCCGTGGTGAGTGTTCCAGCATGATATTTACAGCTCTCACTAATAATCGACCATCAAGACCGAGAATTACGTCGTTCTCATGCGCATGCCATTCATGGTTGACTACAAAGACCATGAGAAGCCTGGAAGACATCAGTGGTACGTGACGAGTGATGACATGACAATTCTATTCTAACGTTTCACAAGGTATTACGATGAGCAGTGCCCGGAGTGGTTCGGGGTTATTCCACGCAATGAGAGTGCTCCCATTCGATGGTTCAAGTACAAGAACTGCATGTCTATCCACACCGGTGCAAGCTGGGAGGAAGATGGAAAGATGTATGCAACAGCGCCCAATTGACACCGCGAACGGCCACTGACCCTGTATCTGTGTCCAGTTACTTTGATTCCTCCGTGGCTTCCCACAATGCCTTTTCATTCCTTCGTAAGATGACAATCTCCAAACTAATTCGCACCATGCTGACAACTTGCAGCTTCGCGCCATGGAGAAAACCCAAAACCGAGTGATGTGACCGTCAACTATGTCAAATGGTGCATCGATCCTTCTAGTGAATCCGATGTCATGCCGGATCCAGGCGAGAACTCATTACAAATTCCTGTACCCTCTGGAGATCTAGATCTATATATAGACTAACGATGCCCCCAGAGATTCTTCTGAGCGATCCATGCGAGTTTCCCAGAATTGACGAGAGATTCCTCGGCCAAAAGAGTAAGTCCATGTTTCCGGTTACCATTTCTTCAACTGACGTGGCGCCAACCACAGCTCGATACACCTACATGGATTGCTACAAGCCTGATGGTGAGAATACAGCACAGCTGTATCAAGGTCTCAACACTTTGGCACGTCTCGACTACAAGGCCGGAGACATCGAGTACTTTTCCCCAGGACCGAGTTGTCTGGTTCAGGAACCTTGCTTCAGTCCTCGACATCCCGATGCTGAGGAGGGTGATGGCTTCCTCATCACCATGATTGACAATCAGCAGCTGAACCGGAATGAAGTGGTTAGTTGCGCTCACAAGTTCTCTTGTGTTTCATTTTTCTCACACCCAATCTGTTGCAGATTATCCAAGACACGAAGGACTTTCAATCGGTCGTTGCCAAGATCATCCTTCCATTTCGTAAGTACATCACCAAGAGACAGCTTCATCTGCATACCAAGTCAGCGTAGGACTCCGGTCTGCCGTTCACGGCAATTGGGTTGATGCTGAGCGGATCCCCGAGACGGAACCTGTTGAGATTCAGTCGATTCCTAATATTTATCCCAACGTCCCGACTGTCAAGGTAGACGCCTAGACTCTTCGGGCTATGAAGTTATTATCTTCACTCTTGTGCTGGTTTTTCAATGTTCATGTCCATAGGTAGTCAGAGCGAATTTTCAGCATTTTGTTACTATTTTTCTGAGCAGGTTGCTTAAATTCAGATGCTATTGACAAAATCGCTTCGCCTCGTTATCCACAGTTCTTATGATGTCACGGATCAAAACCAGATCTGGCGTCCGTTCACCCAGTCACGACTTGGCAAATTCCAGTTTCCGTCAGCAAAAAGGGGAGCGGCTCGCTGGGTTTACCCTTGAAACAGACCCCGGCGTACAAAAGTCCGTCAGAGTCGCACTCGTCATATCCGGCTTCCCTCCAACAATGCGTAAGCATTAGAAAATCGTAATCACCTATCTCGCCATTGGTCCAACCCTCCCAGGCCACCCCTGTATCCGTATCGGCAACGGCCGGTCAAGTCTTTTAGGAGCAATAATCTCCGACGATATACGGCTCGGCCGACTTTTCTGGAACTCGTCCGTGTGCCTCGGCATTTTCACGCTAGAAAAAAGCATATTTTGTGGAAGACAATGCAAGTTCATGGTACGGACGTTCGCCTTATGCGGAAGTTGTAACGGTTTTGCTATTATTAGGTGTTAAGGAGTTTGTCGTGCCGAGGCTTGTGTGTCTTGAGAAATAGATAAAGCCAGCATACAATCCCTAGCGCAAATGATTATGTTCATCAGTGTATGTCCTTCAGTCAAGTATCCAGCCATGTTGTATCACGTCCCACTTCTCTTGTCAGCTGCTGCTGCTGTGAGCGCCAGCAATGAATGGAAGGCCCCCGGCGCCTACGACCGTACGTGTCCACCTTCGAGAAGTGAAGGTTTTCACTAACACAGAAACAGGTCGAAGTCCTTGCCCTATGGTCAACTCGCTGGCAAACCATGGATATCTTCCTCATGACGGATTGAACATCTCTTTGGCCGACTTGATTGTCGCCTTTACTGATGCCGTCAACCTGGACCCTGCTGCTACTACGCTGGTGGGACAAAAGGCACTGACCACTGGAGATAACGTCACTTTTGACTTGGACAACCTGAACCAGCATGGCGGTGAGTAAAATTCCATGACGAGTCCATGATTACAGTGCTGACCAGATCAGTCATCGAGCACGACGGCAGTCTGAGTCGCAACGATATCTTCTTTGGTGACAACCACAGCTTCAACCAGACCATCTGGGACTCTGTCGCCTCTCACTTCACCGAGTCGACCATCTCCATTCAGACAGCCGCGACTGCCAGGAAGCAGCGTCTTCAAGCAGCTGCTGCCGCCAATCCCGAGTTTGCTCTCACTGCCGATGGTGCCCGGTTCAGCTTCATCGAGTCTGCCCTCTACTTGTCCATTTTCGGAGACGTCACGGAGGGCAATGCCGTCACTGATTGGGTCAAGGTGTTGTTCGGTAAGCCACCTCATTCGCTTTATTAAAACATTTACTAACATGATTTAGAACAAGAGCGTTTGCCTTTTGAGGAAGGGTTCAAGAGGTCGGAGGAGCCCGTCACTGCTGCTGGCATCTTGGGATTGGTCAACAAGCTTGTTGCCGCAAGCTCATGAGATAGTAGTTTTTAGAGATTTCCCGAGTCACAAGGTTGAAGTAATGAAATTAATGCTAAAGATTTATTCATCTTCATCATTGGTCTGGACTATTTTCCCACGAATGAAAAGTTGTGTTATACGCGGTTTAGCGAAATTACGCGATAATCGCGTTTGCGCAATAGATATGCCGGAACAAACATGCCTCCACTACGTACGACCTCAAAAGCGACTTTCGTAATGCTGATTCTCAAGTCAATTATGAGATGGCGCTTCAACATCTAGTCGCGTTGAGCTTTCGACCAATTCTGTTCAACTTGGGCTGAGTGCTTGCATATTCCTCGCGCCCCTGAGACTCTCATCCCCCGGGTAGCAACACCAATCAATGACGAATTTCCATTCCATCAATCCAAGGTAACATTAATGCATATCCAAGGTCTCGTGACCAATATCTACTCGATCAGCACTTATGCATCCACGCGAACCAGTCGGAGTCCAAACGGAGACCAGAAACCCCGCAATCCATGTCTAGGAGACAGTGAGATAGAACTTGTGCACGCTATTGACAATGACCCCCACGGATCGCCAAGTCTCAACTGTCTCATTGCATCGGTTGGGTTGCGGGGTCGGCCCAGGGCGAGAAAAGGCCGCAAGATCGCATAGATTGATAAGAAAGTCTGCATCTTGACACCTCCACACCATCTCGATCTTATCTTTGTGCCATATTCAATTGCCATCGACTACCGATCTAGGCAATCCGCGATGGTCTTTACACCGCCTTCATGGGTTCCTGAGTTGCCCATACGTATTTATCCCCCCACGTCCTTATTGCGAGCACTTTGTTAACCAAAAGCTAGAACCGCCAGACTCGATTTCAGTCGCCGAGTTCATGAGCACGGAGGAATATGGGCGCTGCGCCATTGCTAAATCACGAAACCCGTATACTTGCGGGCTTACTGGTAAAACACGCGATGCCTCTAAAGTAATCGCGCGTGAGGATTACCTCGCTCGAGGTATCGGTCAAGCACTCAAGTTTAATCCTCAACATGGCTCAGAATGGGACAAAGTAGTTGGTGTGTATTCATTCAATACGGTACGTCTATTCATCGAAAGCGATGTATTGCCTCACTGACTCGGTCCTTCAGATCGATTACATCCCTCTCACCCACTCAATTCATCGTCTCAATGGTGTAGTCAGCCTTTCCAGTGCTGCACTGTCCTCCTCAGAACTTGAAGATCAGCTCCGATTATCTAAAGCCAAGGCCATTTTCACTTGCCAGCCTTTATTGGAGTCAGCTCTCAAGGCAACGGCTGCCGTTGGGATCCCCAATGACCACATTTTCCTCCTTCCGATGCCGGAGGTTGAGACCGCTTCGACGTTTCGGACAATTGAAGATCTAATTGAGGATGGCAAAAAGCTCCCTGAGTTATCGCCTTTGAACTGGGCTCAAGGACAGGGTGCTCGACAAGCTGCCTATCTGTGTTATTCCAGTGGAACGTCTGGTTTGCCAGTGAGTTATTCTATCCAAATGATCACATCAATACTTACATGTATATACATTAGAAACCTGTCATGATCTCGCACTTCAACGTCATTGCAGGCGTTATTCAGACTCACACCTTCGACGATGTTGCGCGCAAAGCTTACGGCGTTGAGAGCCAAGCCATGCTTGGCTTATTGCCTTTCAGCCATGTGTTTGGTCTCATGCTCATTACTCACTTGGGCACATATCGCGGCGACGAGATCATTGTTCTACCACGGTACACATTTCTGACATTCTTGAAAGCAGTGAGCCAACACAGGATCCGTCAACTCAGCATCGTCCCGCCGATCGTCATTGAGATGCTAAGCAGGCAGGATGTATGTCGACAGTATGACTTGGAAAGCGTCGAATTTCTCTATACTGGTGCAGCACCACTGGGGAAAGAAACGGTTGATGATTTGCTGAGGATCTATCCCAAGTGGCGGCTCGGTCAAGGTTTCGGTAAGAGGAGAATTTCTGCAAATGCGACGCGTTACTAACCATTTCAAGGTATGACTGAGACTGCGACCGTCTTTATACAATCCAGCGAACACGATACATTTGTGGGATCAACTGGCTCCTTAGTACCAGGTGCCAAAGCCAGGATCGTCGATGTTGACGGCAATGAAATCACCGACTATGAAACTCCCGGGGAACTCCTCATTCAAAGCCACTCTGTTTCCTTGGGCTACTTTAATAACCAAAAAGCAACTTCAGAAACGTTTTTCAACGATAAGACTGGCCGCTGGATTCGGACGGGTGACGAAGTCCTCGTGCGCAAGGCTCCCTCTGGGAATGAACACTTTGTTGTCGTCGATAGAGTCAAGGAGCTTATCAAAGTCAAGGTACGGAAGTCTCATCTCAAAATATTTGCTATATCTAACTCGATGCTAGGGCCATCAAGTTGCACCTGCAGAACTAGAAGCTCACCTCCTCACCCACCCCCACGTCGACGATTGTGCAGTCATTCAAGTCCCAGACCCACGAGCTGGAGAGGCCCCCAAGGCTTACGTTGTCAAGTCATCTAGTGCGAAGCAGAAACATGAAGATCATGTCGCGAAAGATATCCATAGACACGTTGAGGAACACAAAGCCAGGTACAAGTGGCTTAAGGGAGGTGTCGAGTTCATTGATGCTATTCCAAAGAGTCCAACTGGAAAGATTCTGAGGAGGAAGCTGAGGGAGAAGGAGAGACAAGAAAGGGTTGCCAAGGGGGCGAAGCTCTGAGGCTTTTTTACATACGCTGTTCTTGTCCTAGCAAGCCTGTTTTGGTTGACAGTCAATGTTTACAAACCTTGACACTTTGCCTTAACTGCTCAAATGCCCCAATATGACAGAAACCGTGACATGCATCGAGCATCTTGGTCTATTCTCAAGCAAGAAATCTCGGCACAGTATACTAAGATTACAATATGACGCTGAGCGAGTGGGAGCATGCTTGCTAACAGGCGGCACAATGGTCAAGTAGTCCTGAAAGTGCTGTTCTATATCTAAGTCGTAGCTCAACAGTAGTTTACATATCCCGAAAAGTCACAAACAAGACAATGACACAGTGGCGGGCAGCCTGCATGATAATGATTCTCTCCTTACCAGTAATCTTTCCACTAAGCCTCGAGGTTGCTCCTCTCCGGAACGCCAAGCTTTCGGCACCATGCACAACACAAACGTAAGACACAACCGCATCATTCTGACATGAACATTGCTTAGTAGCCTAAGGAGACTCTCGGTTTTCCTTTTTGATGAAGAAAGGTTAGATTGTAGGCGTTGAGATAATGCGTCGTAGAACACCAAAAAATGATCACAAGGTAGAACCACTCAACTGGCAAAAAAAGAGAATTGCCGTCAGCAAGACTCGAACTTGCGTTTTCAGTGTCTCGATGGACCACAAACTGATGTACTAACCCCTATACGATGACGGCTGGTCTTCGTTTGTTGAATGGGTAGAGTGTAACGAGTCTATATACTCAACTGTCAGGCCTGATGTGAAGATCATGTGAACGGATTTTGATTGGGATATTCTCAATTGGCTCCACCAGATGTTACTGAGTATCTCGGTCCATCAGCTGAACTTGTAATATTTATATAATGGCTAGTCTTTAGCCTAGCTACGCATGACTTCTACCCACTCGTGCACGGTCGGTAGCTAGACCATGTAGCGATATGATTGTCTCGCTCCTTTGTGTTGGTTGAATTAATTTCATATCTCTTGGCTTTAAACTAGGTATCCGTACCGCGATGGTTCCTATAGTTAATCATCCCCTTTCGCTCAAGAAGGGGGAGGTCAGGATGCGTAACATTCTTCACCTCTCACATCGCAATCACAACGACCCGCTCCAAGTTTAAAGTTAATATTGGGGCTCTTGAATTAGATATATCACAATGGCTTATAATTATAAAACCCTTATATCACACATGACCATCATCACATTGAACAACAGGGTGTCCAGAGGGCAGAGGCAATACTTTCCAGTCAGGGGCGGATGCTACCAGATCACGGAGCCTTGATAACTAGCCACCTATGGAAGAAAGAAATATCACTTGGAGCCATGTCGCAAAGTTGACGCAAGGCAATGAGCAAGATGGGTAGAGCGCGTAATAATATCAT
This sequence comes from Fusarium duplospermum, assembly GCA_003946985.1. Classification (NCBI taxonomy): domain Eukaryota; kingdom Fungi; phylum Ascomycota; class Sordariomycetes; order Hypocreales; family Nectriaceae; genus Fusarium; species Fusarium duplospermum. Next base: position 37,497 of record NKCI01000070.1, on the reverse strand, counting down.
GACTCGCAAAACCGAGAGCAGTTTCATCAGCAGTGCGTCGGACAATCTCAACAAGCTGACAATATCGTACATAAATAACACCACAATTCACTTCTTAGACTTTCCCTTCCCTAACCGGCTTTCAGCCAATTTATACGACCCGTTTTCGTGGACATGGCCGCTAAGCAAGCGAGTCCCGTTGGCACTATAAAAGCCCAACGTAATTACATCGTCGGGATCGTCAGGGTCTTTTCGTGATGCATGTGCCTTAGCACCTCTATGGTAAGAGAGTGTGATTAGCCACAAACTAAATAAATTATCGGGGCTGGGATACTTGCTGGATTTCGAAGCCCACAACAGCAGGGTACTGGGAGGTCGATTAGCAGCTGCGTCTTGATTGACTGGAAACACTCTGGGCTACTCGCTTGGTTTTCTACTTCAGCAGCAGTGTTCACAACAGAGTTGGCCCAGCTTTCTCCCGCTTCGCCATTGATCTTTTTCACATCCTCGACGGTGACCTTGCCGAGCAGCTTGAGAAGCTGTCGGCGTGCAGAGGTCGTAAAATTCCGGGCTGACATGGTGATAAAACTGGAAAGATACACAAGATAAAGAAAAATGAAGTAAAACAGATTGAAGAGGATAGCTGAGCCCCATATCGGAAGGTATGGGATACAGAATTTATAGATATCAGTACTCCGTCCACCTAGACGCCGAGGTGGATACTAAGAGGAAAGGAGGATCATCATTTCATGCTTAGAGGTTGGCCGCAGGCTGGTCGCACAACTGTTGGATCTCGCAAGGAGTATTGGATTGGACCAACTGAGCATAGATGAATATGGGTTCCATAACCCGTCGATTCATGAATGCTCTCACCCCGATACTAACTCCCGCGGCTTCCACATGTTTCTCGTGTCCGGCTTGCTTAGTCCAAAACCTGATTGGTGATGCCGTATGAGAAATTCCCAAAAATAGCATCTCTGGCTTCAAAAAGGTTGCCCCGTCCGCAGCTCAGCAATGAAATTGTCCAGAAATAATTGTGCTTGTTGGTGATAAACGTTGAGCTGAATGACCTGAAACGACACGCAGCCCGCGCTAAAGGCAGTGGGCGGCAATCCGGCCAACAGATGGTGGAGGCCAGCTATCACATGACCCCCACTCCGGGCGCGATCGGCGGTTAATCCGTGTCGCGACACGATTGCTCCTCGTTCAGTTGAGGTCATCGCACTTAAACTCCAACAAAATGACAATGGCTTCACGGCAGAGCCTGGAATCAATTTTTCTCTACAGCTCAAGGAGGACCAACCTCGTCTGGAGACCACAATTCTCAACTCGATATAATCCAACCAGCGTCGTTCGCATGGCTTCAACGTGGTCAAAACTGGCTGGCTCATTAGGCCGGTTCAGACAGGGGCCAAAGCCTCCCGAGGAGCCGCGGTCGTTCCCGGCCTCGGGTTTTAGCCTAATCGACCAGAGTCAAAAGGTGGAAGAAGAGGAACTACCCGACTATGTCGCTGACCGGTTCTATCCTGTTCGCCTGGGTGAAGTGTTTCATGGCCGATACCAGACCGTCGCCAAGCTAGGATTTGGTAGCTCATCTACTATCTGGCTCGCTCGAGACTTGAGGTACGCAGAGGCGTGTTAGATATTCCAGATCACGCTGCTGACAGTGACAGCAGTGATCACCGATATGTCGCACTCAAGGTGTACGTGCATACCTCTCGCTTCCACCGGGAACTCCCTCTATACAAAGAGATGGACCCAAAACTCTCCACGACGAAGAACCCTGGTCGGACAAATATTCGGCAATTACTAGACTCATTCGAGATTGATGGGCCACACGGTCAACACGTCGCACTAGTCTTCCAGCCTGCCCAGATGAGTCTCCGTGACATGAAACTTGTTTTCCGGAGAGACGGCGGCTTTGACGAGATGTTTGTGAAGGGGGCTGTGGAGGAGCTACTAAAGGCTCTTGACTTTCTCCATAGCGAGGCTCATGTGGTTCATACAGGTGTGCATCGAGTGAACTTGCTTGTTCTTAGCTATGAAGCTGACTTTGGGCAGATATTCACCCTGGAAATTTGCTACTGGGCCTATACGACGACTCAATGCTTCGCCCACTAGAAGACCAAGAATTTTCATCTCCGGTTGCCCGAAAGGTGGTTTCTCCCAACAGGACCATCTACCTATCTCGCCTCATACGCCCGAAGCCTGGTCCCATGTTGCTTTCAGATTTTGGGGAGGCAAGACCTGGCCCAGGGCCTCACGCCGGCGATATCATGCCGATTCAGTACCGGGCTCCAGAAACAATAATGTGTATCTCTTGGAGCTATCCAGTTGATATCTGGAGTGTTGGACTCACGGTGAGTGCCCTTCATTTTAATACCCATCTTTCCCTGACCTTTGTAGGCATGGGACCTGCTTGGACCTAAACGGCTTTTCACCGCTCAAGACGAGGATGGCGATATGTATGATGCTGCACACCTGGCTCAACTTATTGCAACGCTGGGACCGCCTCCCTTGGAATTTCTTCGGCGGAACCCTGAAAGAGCTGCTGATTTTTGGGATGAAAATGGTACGTTTTCACCTTTTCTAACTGTTTGCTTAGAGCTGATCGGATGCCCAGGGAAATGGTTGGACTTGGCAGCTATCCCCAGTAATCGGACATTGGAGGAACTCGAAACAAGACTTAAAGATCCCTCGCGCTTTATCGCATTTCTTCGGAGAGTACTGACATGGGTTCCTGAGGAGAGGCCAACGGCGAAGGAATTACTTCAAGATCCATGGTTAAGAGGGTAAAGAAACAAGACACCATTTATACATAATTACTCATTAAAGGTAACACATGATTCACTTTTCGATATTCATGAACTGCAGTTTATGCCTTCTGCTTAACCCAATGGCTTCTCAGGGCTAGCCAACGCCGCCTTCATGTAGGTCAAAATCTCCACCGCCGGACATCAACAAGCGGGTCCTCTTCAAAGGACTACTGGTGAGATGGCCGAGTTGGTTATGGCGTCAGGTTAAGGTCACCTTAACAACCTAAGATTCCTGATGGAGCAATCCTCCTGGGTTCGAGTCCCAGTCTCATCATTTCTTTTTGCCTTTGATCGCGATTCTGTGACCTCTCGTCATCAGAAGTCACTTAGCGATGGGGAGGCATTTCAGAGCGCTTACACTTTTGCCGGTCAGGTGATGTCAGCATCCTCCAATGACTTACCTTAAGCCTCGGTATCTTGCTCCTTTTTGCTGCCATGTACCATTTTTCTTATTTAATTTATGGCCTGCCTGCTCTCTTCTATAGTAAGTAGTACGAATACTTAATGCTCGAGTCCTTTGTTAACGGCTGAATTGCATTTATGTCCCTTCACAAACACACCTGTGTGTGTGGTAGTTGTCATTGACAAAGCAAGGGTCCTATTTAGAACGATGCTGGCACATCTCTCCATCCCTTAATTCCTACTCTGGCCTAGACGAGGCTCGGATGAATTAACTATCCTCGGTCTCTTAATCCCTCCGACGGCCATTGCAATTCAAATCTTTACGTCGGCGGCGTCCATCGGAATCGCCGAGACGGCATCTGATCAGCCGGGAATAGTGCACTGGGAAATGACGCTTTTGGCATTCCCCAGGTAATCCAATTGGATCGTTTCCTTTGTCGATCATATCCACCCTGGCTGTCGCTCGCTTAACCGAAGCACAGCCAACCGACCTCAAAAACAGTTGCCTGGAGAGCCTTGGCAGGCAGATTCCAGGGCTTTATTACCGACCATTTCCAGTCTCGCAAAAGTTCCCTCCAAAGACATCTAGTCTTTGTGGATACTCTCACTGTAGCCGGGCGTCTTGAGAGTCCGGGGTTTTTGATGCCTTGAGATGCGGTTAGTCATGACTTCTGGTTGTGTTGTTTCAAGGCGGACACGACCCAGTGATGATCATATGATGAATCTATTTGCAAAGCGATGTCGCTGGTATTGCCCTGCTTTGCCCCCTTCATGTAAGGATACCCAACAGGTTAGGTGATGCGCTGCGGCTCTGGTAGCTTCGGGCTCAAGCTAAAGACCGGCTCAAAAGGACGCCAGAATGATGCTTAACACCGACGGGGAACAGTGACACTGCCACAAAGAACGTGACCTTTCTATGAGGCCATCAGCCACAATAACGAAGAAGACACCCTCCAGCATGTTTCTATCGACCTCTTGACCGTGGATACTGTCGTCCCAACTATACTACGGCAGAGACAACTACCTCTACCAGGCCGCAACAGGCCGTCGGGCTTTCCAGCCGCCCTTCACAGGCGAAGGATTCGAGGCAATCTCGCTCGCTTCCAACCTTCCTCAGCTGTGCTGTGGAGATGTGTTGGCCGCCGATCAAGAATGGATCTGTGCTGCGCCCCTGAATAAAAGACTGGGGTCCACTGACTTGGAATCCTGGCCTTTTACGCTTCCTGAAACGAAACGGCTGGTTTTTAAGTTGATGAGCTTTTTCTGGGGCTCAAGAGCTTGTTTTAAGCGTATATATGGTGGCTGTCAGTGCCGTCGATGATGTTTGCTCTTTGCTAGCCAAGTCACAAAGACCCTTGAACACATACGATCATCCTCTCGTCACAACTCAGTCACAATGCTTCTTCACTCTACTGTTATTCTGGCTCTCGCCAGCCTCGGTGCTTCAAAGAACTTTGGCTACTTCAAGCCACCACGGCCTGTGGCAAACAGCTCCGGCCTGTTCGAACGACAAGCTGATTGCTACAAAAGCGCTTCTCCAGAGAAAGAATGCGAGGGAGCCTGCATCCCCTTTGGCTACGACTGCTGCCGCCGCGGCGACGGCTCCTACTGCGAATTCCTATGCGACCTTCTCGACGGCGGTTGCAAAGACAGTTACGCTGGTAACTACCCCGGCGGCGACAGCGATTCCAGCGGTGGATCTGGCGGTGGTGGTGCCGGCAGCGACGATGACTCGGATGGCGACGGGTGCCCGGATACTCACGCCCCTTGCGACGATATCTGCATCCCACCGACTGGAATGTGCTGCGGCGATGGCACCTGGTGCAAGTTGGGCAAATGCACGAAGAATGGAGATTGCGATCTGAGCGAGTACGAGGACGGAAAACAAACCAGTGTCGGCGCCCATACTGCCACAGAGGCAAGTGGTAGCAGCAACACTGGTAGCAGCAGCAGCGGGAAGGGCAATGATAGTGGCGAAAAGGAGACCTCCAGCAAGGACGAGGATAACAAGAGTGGTGATGACAAGGACAGTGATGAAGAGGCCAGCAAGTCCAAGGACGGGGACAAGGGAAACGATGCTTCCCTTCGTCTACCAACCATCGCCGTTGGTCTTGTGGCACTCCTTCCTGTCCTGATGTAAAGTGGCATTTGCTTGTAGCCGCTGGCTCTGGATGGGGACCGCATCTCTTGTACTTTTAGCAGCCAATATATGTGTACTGAACATGAAGTCTTTTCTAGTGATTGAATCCTTGCCTTTCAATTTGAAGTACCTAAGCGTATTGCGTAGTGATTGAGTAGTTGGTTCACCAAGCGCGAGCTGTCGAGAGGGCTTAGTTAAGTGAACACCCTAGCACGATCCCCTATTTTCCTTGAAGGAATATCCTTGGGCTCTTCAACAGTCAATAGTTTGAACGCCGTGTCACTTTAGCACGAACATACTATTGTTCAAGGCAACATAGGTCTTCGCTATAATTATTGTTATGTCGCTCCCGGGTCGATTCATCGATGCATGAAGTGATAGCATTGTCTCAGGGTATTCCTGGCCCTGAGAGGGGGCGAGGGAGAGGGTATCGGTCCCTATACCGGCGTGCGGCGGTTCTATTGTACGACCGGTCGACTTCCATTGCTTGATCGACTGTGGTTCTTCGCATCGTGTTGGCGGCCATGATGTTAATGATTGCAGTCGGTAAGGTGGGAAATAGCAATTCTCTCTTGTTTCTCGTACGGAGGTTAGAGCAGGCAATTAAATACCCCTTATGTAGATAGGTATAAGTCTTCGACTGCCTGCAGCCCGCCGCAGGTGGCAGAAGGCTAAAAAAAGGCCACTGTGTTAGCATCGGGTTATGATGCTATGATGTGCTGGAAATGTGTTCTTTATCATAGTTGAAGTCGGGATAACCGATAGAGAAGATCGTCTCAGGGTATTCCTCTCTATGTTAAAATTTGACTGGGTATTGTTGGAAGAAACGCAGGCGACATGTAATCTAGCCCGGATCAGCTCCTTATTAACCCGTATCAGGAGACATCCAATGACGGAGTCACGTGGGATATCGTTAATGCTTCTGCTATTCAACCAATATGTGCACTTTCGGAACATCTCGGTCGGTTGCCGTTACACAAAAACGCCAACCCAATGAACGAATTCAATCAGCAGGCTTGGGATTGGGTATCATCAGGTAGAAATCTCCATAAGGGGCATCCAACCTTCCCGTCGCAACTATTTCCCATTTCGATACCATGCAAACTCACCCTTTGCGGTGTTAATCACCCGCCATGGACGATACGGACCTTGTAGCGGCGCGCGAGTATCCTGGATGCTTCACCACCGATGAAGTTCGCCAATACCTCGGACAGCCTTCCCAGGATGCTTCAAATCATCGAGACCAACTGCAGGGCGAAGGGGAAGAAGTGACGTCCGAGAACCACTGGCTCAAAGACTGTATCTGTGCTCCTATACATGAGTGGTGTGTAGGCCCAGGGAGACAGTGCAGCCAGAAAACCCGAATTCATGTACCCCCTGATCGTCCTCATAAATGGAATTGTATTTATGTCACAATCGATGAGGTCCGAGCAGCGTCAGAGTCAGAATGTTGGTTCTGTGCAGTCCTCTACGCCAACATCTCATCCATGCCATCTTGGGATCCCACATTATCGCTGCAAAATAGGGTGCGGATAAGGGTAAAGAACGAGGAGGATGGGCTAAATTTGTCGTCTGGAGACTTCCATCTATATCCTCCCCCGCCGGATCCGCCGGTGATACTCTATATCGACGGCACTATAGGTATGGTACTTCCTCCTATTAGAGTGCCAGGGATAGAAACTTAACTAGACCGTGCCATCAGCGTCCTCCTCTCCCTGCCGAGCACTTCAGGTTGAGCAGCGATGGGTATTCGCCGAGCCTCAAGCACAGCTCGTTTTTGCATCTCGAGCGCTGAGGAACTGCATCAAGACGCATGCATGCGCACCTAGATCGACCTCGTTTGTGCCCACACGCCTTGTTAATGTGCAGGTTGTCGACGGGAAATATTCCGTTCGTCTCGTTGCAAGAACCTCCCCTAGGCCCTATGTCACTCTCAGTCACTGCTGGGGCCCCAAGTTCCCTTATCACGTCAAGACGACGGACTTCAACATCGAGTCTCGGTTATCATCATCTGGGATCCCTTGGACGGAGCTTCCGCAGAGCTTCCGTGACGCCGTTGCCGTGACGGAACGGCTTGGGTTCGAATACATCTGGATAGACGCACTGTGCATCATCCAGGACTCGTCTGCGGATTGGCAGGCCGAGTCTAGCCTGATGCACCAAGTCTACTCGCACTGCGACGTAATGTTGAGTGCGGACGCATCTCCCGACACCAACATTGGCCTCTTCCGATCATGCAACATGACGAAGTCCTGGTCTGTAACAGCGGCACCATCGCCCATCCTCTGGAACCGGTGCCCAGTCAAGGCGCGTTACCAACTTGCACACTGCACCTATGGGATCAAGACGACGATGTACTCTCCTCTTGACCAAACACGTATCTTCCCCCTGTCAAAAAGAGCATGGTGCTATCAAGAAGAACAACTCGCCCGACGGATCGTACACTTTTCTATCGACGAAGTCTCTTACGATTGTCTTGGTGGTGTCGAGTGTCACTGTGGTTTCTGGGGTCCAGGAGGTGTAAGTATCGATTCAAACATCTGGCGCAAAACGCTCCCCGATAAGACTTGTCTAGAGAAAGAAAAGCACAATTTGTGGCGCGAAATAGTTGGCATGTACAGCAAACGGGAACTTTCGTTCTGGTCCGATCGGTTCCCTGCTCTCTCAGCTCTAGCGCGACAGTTCCAAGTCTCAGATGGGATCGGGCCTGGGCACCCGTCGGCGGACAAAGGCAAGAAGCAGATGTTTAACGAACTCGATATGGGAACTTACCTAGCAGGTTTCTGGTCCAACTTCCTGGAGGCTGATCTCTTCTGGTATGCCGACCATTACCCTGGCACTCGCATATCGACTGCATCGAACTACGTTGCGCCAACCTGGTCATGGGCCAGTGTATCTGGTAAGGTCAGCTGGGGCGAGCAAGACATTTTCCTTGCCGAGATTCTCAACGTCCACTGCACTCCGGCGGGATCTGACGAGTTAGGAATGCTCACGTCGGCGGAACTGGTCCTCAGAGCCAAGACCATCTCAGTCTGCCTGACCAAGGAGTTCTTCTCCGTAGAACATACCGGCAAGCATTGGACCATCACCATAGGCAGCCAGGATCCGGAAACTGGCAAGCAAGAATACCTAGGTGCTTTCCGGTCCGACTGCATCCAACCCACACCGGAAGCCAAATTCTGGGGCGGAGTTATCCCCAAGATGACGTGGCCCCATGATTCGCCTGATAATATTATACCGGTCAACGACGGAGATTATCTTGCCGTGCTGATGGGGACCCGGGCAACTATCATTGTCAGGGTTGTGGAAGCTGGACAGCCTCTTGTTTGTGAGCGTGTGGGGACTGTGCATCGCAACCTCGTGGTTGAATGCGATGACAACACGGGGTGGTTTGGTGGCGCCAAGTCACAGGTTTTGAAGATTGTCTAACCATAGGTACGGAGGCGTGCCGCTTATGAAGGTGTGGTGCGGACTAAGCCAAAGAATTGAAAGACGTTGTTCCAAAGCCTGGCAGTTTTAATGGGAGGAAGAACCGGGGAACGGAGTGGAACGCACCAACCAAACGGTACGATGAGCTGAGTTCTAACTTGATCAAGTTTCGAATATTCCTCATCGTTTGTACCGTGACAAACTATCCATGTATGTATCGGGCAAGTGTAGATGAAATGACGGGCTGACCCGTGTTAGCTGCGGTCGAGACCGACCTAGGTTCCCCACTAGACTGAAGAAACTAGGCCCATAGAATGAATTATCGGCTCAACTCTTTCCATGATGCTCCATTTTGTGAGAAGGCATGTAAGCCATGCAGTCTTGTCTGTCGCGGATGCAGAGATGGGGAGAGGGTGAAGGGGCTTAAATGAGTTGCAGGGGAAAAGGCCGCTGTGTTAGCATCGAGATATGATGCAATGGTGTATTGGAAATGTACTCTTGGTTATAGCCGAAGTCCGGCCCTCAATGGGATTACTGAGGAAGGGGATCGAGTTGCAGGGGGAAACGTTTGTGTCTAGAGTTGATAGTCAAGTCGGTGAAGCGAGGGAAAATGATTCTACAGCTTGTTGGGCGTCTAGTGTATAGTTTGATCAATATTGCTGTTGCAGTCATGTCTTTTGATAGCAAAGGCAACACATCGAACCCGCTCCAATGTGAGATGTGATGCTCACCTAGGACAGGCATTTGGTAAATTAGATTATTTTCCGCCACTTTGGACCTTATTCATGAACAAAACACTTCGCTGTTTTGGGAATGAGTAATCATGGGCTGTTATTAAGCTCCACGTCGTTGTTCCTTTGTTCAGCCGTGTGCAAAGCCTGCACACTCAAGAACCCTCATCGTGTCACACCTTTTTTCAGGTTGATCAATTCTTGTTTAAAATTGAGCAGACTGTTAAAATATTGAATGGTGAAATGCACACCACAGAACATGCCAACTACTGCGATCAATCAAGTAACATAGCTGCGTTGTCAACCAAACCTTGACAACCCTCTCTTATATAAAAGCGCAGACTCTTGACACATGTTTGCTTTCCCACAACTCACCTCACACCTGTTTTCACCGCAACTACCTTTACTCCTGAGCCAGAACTATCAAGCCCCAGCAACCATGGAAGTCCCAGTCACCGTGGTACCCCAGAGGCCGAAATTCATTTTCGACCGATCAAAGGTTAAGAATGTCATTGGCCAATGCTTCGACCAGGAGCTGTCCCTTAGGTGGCAGTTTGTACAATTGCGAGCAGGCAAGTCTCTCCCCTTTGTCGTTTTACCACAACTGAGCCGTCCGCCACAGCACCTTGATGAAGAAGATCCAGACGAACCGATTGATGGGATTTATGTCATTGCGGATGAACTCAAATCTTTACACAAGGACGGAGAGCTCCGGCTCGACGGCTGTACCCCCGACCAGATACGACTCGCCAATGCTCTCAGTGAAGCATGGCGCCTCCTGCATCTTGGCACGGTCACCGACTTTCCTTCCAAGTTCAGCTTTCGGTACAGGCTGACACCTGACATGGCTCCGACCATCATGACCGAGGCGGATTATGGGCCTATCTCAGCTAATGAGATCTGGAAACTGCAAAAGTTACTCGAGGAATTCCGCTATGATTGGTTCCTACATCATGACAAGGAAGCCCGAGATAGGATGAAACTCTCCGAGACGCGCATCAGCGAGCTTGAGGTAGGCATGACCCGTCAGCACAACTCCATCTCAAAGGAGTATGAGGCCTGGGCTGAAAACATTCAAGTTGATCCCTTTATTTTGGATGATCCCTTTGAGAAGATCCCAGATGTCGACACTGATTGCGGCTGGCATGCTTGGTTCAAACTCGAGAGACAGCTGCTGAAGGAGAAACGAACGCTAGAGATTGAGCGACGCGCCCACAGATTGATTTTTTGTGACATGCTGGCAGCCATGACCAACGGGCTCATCTCGAGAGGGGAAATAGAGGAGCGAGGTCCCCTTACACCTGGGGAGGATAACGCGATTGATGATTCTGATGGAGAATCAGACATTTATTCAGCGAATTAGTTCTAGTTCTACCATGTGAGTCAGGGATAGAGGTTACGCAGGATAGATTTGTTTTAATTTTCACCTTTTTCCCCATATTCTTTTTCTCTGGTGCAACGATGTTGCTGCCCACTGCCAATGATCGTCATCCCTACACCGCCAGCCATGGTGAAGACCTGCCCAGCCACTTGGGATCAAATTAAAATGCTCCATGGTAATAACCCTCAGCTAATGGACCAACCCGTCCATGAGAACAGTCGCCCGTGTTGGGTTAAAATTGCAGTGAATGATGAATTAGGAAACCGTGCTCGCCCAGCCCTCGGTTCGCGAAGGTATGTCCTGAACAGGTCTAGATCACCCCTAACTGCAACGGAACACATCCGAGCTCCCAACCCGGTAGCGGTGAGTAACAATTTCACAGGCCATGCCATGAAGCCACTTCATCCATAATTGCATTTGTGCCTTAGCTGAATGCGCCTTGCATATTAGGCTAATTTGGTCTACAGTTCTGGATTCCTCTCTGCTCCTCTAGTGTCTTAGGGCATGAACAAAGGATTGGGATGTTGCATTGCCCTGCGAGGTCCATCAGTCCTGCAAGTCGTACCTATGAGAGATGCGTCGTCGCTCATGGCAGCTAGGAGCAATGGCTTTGTCGGCTGACAAGTGGGACAAAGCAAGTCTTTCGGTCATGCGCACAAACGGAGTGTGAGTCGTTGGGCATGATCTCAACTCAATATAGTACTAATATTCTAGATACAAAGCACTTAACAGATGAGCCAATAAGTTGATCAAGGAATTCTGTTGCTCTTAAAAGTGATATTCATAGGAATGTGAACCAAGATAAAATTTCGAGGATCTCTTGGCGCATGAACAAATATTAGCAAATGGGATCCGTGTCCGCTTATATCGCAGCGTCTCAGGCCGGGTTATAATTGCAGTGAAGGGAGACGGGAAAACGCAACAACTAACTATGACCCTATTGGTCAGCCACAGCGTCTGCAAAGAGATTTTACGCCCTACGCCCTCCCCACTGGCTCGACCGGTTTTCGGCGTTGGCTTGCTTCTCACCACGGTTCTTTGATTTTTGAACATGGGGCGAGGGGGGATTTGCCGCCCTGCGAGATCGGTACTCTGCGCGCCCTATGTTAGGTCCTGTTTGTCATTCATGGAAGCCAAAGAAAGCGCTGGGAGAAATGACTTTACCCCTGTATGAAACGCAACTCCAAAGGATTCTGCTTTATATCTTGGCCTACGAGGGTTACAAACTAGTCTGTCTGATGTATTTACAACGCGCTGTGAGTCGTCAAGCTCATCTACCATTGAACGGGCATTGCGCTGTAGTCTTGGAAATAGAGCACTGGGCCCGGATTGAATGAATGAGTAGAGAGCAAATACGGGGAATCGGACCGAAGGCTATAACTATGCATGTGGGCACCTCGTGTTCTTCTCCCTTAGAAGATCAATTCCAAGTCCCTCCCACTCTCCCAACTCCCGCAACCAGTCTTTCATCATATTTATCAGTCAAACACTTCAACATGTCTACGAAACAAACCTTTGATCGCTTCGTCGAGTTCATCAACTCAGGAGACCGCACCCTAGGCGAACAAATCATCAACGAATCCGCCGAATTCCACGTCCCGTTCGACAGCAAACCACTAAAAGGCCTCGATGGGTACATGCATATTCTTGGCATGATGCGAGGAGCATTTCCCGACATCCAATGGACAGTGGAGGAGACGGTCTGTGAGGGGAATAAAGTGGTGGCGAGATTCACGACACATGGAACACATACTCGTACTTTTCTTGGCATACCTCCTTCTGGGAAGGAGATTCAGATGACGGCGATGAATCTGTACAAGGTTGTTGATGGGAAAATTGCCGAGGAACACGGCTTGCCTGATATATTTGGGTTAATGGTGCAGATTGGAGCGTTCAAGATTCCCCTGCCATGAAACATTGAGACGAGCCTGAACATACGGAATCACCTGAAAGGGCTCTTTCAGAGACGCCATTGATTCAACCAACAATGAAAGCTCTTATGAAACAATTCATAAAAAATGGATTAATGTTCTCATCTTCACCTCATCCTGTGTCCAACATGTCAGCATCTCTATCAGCCTCCGCAAAACTGCCCCTGCCATATCTCCCTCCAATTTTGAACTCAGTGACGCTCCCAAAAGAAGTCATCATCCACAATAAAAAAGAGGAAAGTTCTTGACACATTCCGGCATTGAGGCTCGTTATCTCCGTTTTTATATGTTATTAAGCTAGTGCTTGGATCTCGGTCCTTCGGGGCCTTGGAGAAGCCTGGCCCCAATGTCAAGCCTAAAAAGCACCTCATAACAAGTTCTATTGATAAGAACGTATAGTCAGTGACGAGAAAATCCTCCAGGAAATGTAGGATAATCCGACAGATCGATTATTAGTCTCCAGCTCGCTGAAAGGCAAAGTGCTACAACTTAGGTCGTGGCTTTTCATCAAGGTAAATTGTTACAAGACATTGCCATTTCATCGGGCCATGGCGGCCCTCGTTTGGGCGGAATTGTCGCGGACTTTCAACATACTTTCGACGGACTTTGGGGAGGGTCTCTAGGCGGACTTGCTTCAAATGATTTCAGCATAAATGCCATGTAAACAGTCGTCTTTAGATGCTTTATACTCATTGTTCTTCTTACTACGCCCTGCTTCACTCAAGTGCTGTTCAATCTTTAGACCCAAACCTCCGTTCCCTCGCCTCACAACCATTCTCCTATAACGCCTGAGAACATCGGATCATCCGTGACAATGGCACCAATCTCCAAGTACCTATCCAAACTACAAAACAAGTCGATCCTCATCATCGGCGGTACCTCCGGCATTGGTTTCGCCGTCGCCGAAGCTTGCCTCGAGTACGGCGCCAGCGTCGTAATCGCCGGCCGCAGCCAGTCCAAGCTCGACGATGCCCTCGGCCGCCTTGTGTCGACATACCCCGAAGCTAAGGATCGCATCCGTGGACATGTTGTTGATCTAAAAAACGACATCGAGGCCGGTGTCACCAAGCTCCTCGAATTCGTGACTACTAGCGGTCGAGATAAGCTTGATCACATTGTGAGCACTGCCGGTGAAGGAGCAGCTGGTATTACGTTGGAAAACGCGACTGAGGAAAACGTAATTGATGCCGGCAAGATGAGGATTGCGGGAACTTTGTTGCTCTGCAAGATAGCGCCGAGCTACATGAACAAGGCGCACACCTCCTCCATCACTTTTACTGGTGGCGTAGCCTACTACCGTCCTATGGAAGGGTACAGCGTAACAGCAGCTACCGCAGGCGGCATGGGCCCAATGGCGTTGGGGCTCGCGGTGGATTTGAAGCCCATCAGGGTAAATATGATGCCTCCCGGGGCAATACGGACAGAGCTATTTGAGAATATGGTCCGAAACACAGGGGGTGCGGCTGTTGAGGATATGTTTGCGAAGAAGACGCTACTTGATCGGGTTGGGACTCCTGAGGATGTTGCTGAGATGTTTTTGGGGATCATGAAGAGTGATTACATCACTGGACAGGTTGTCCATGTTGAGGGTGGCTACTTGCTGAAGTGAGAGGAGTGATTGGACTCTGGCCCTTGGGAGTAAGCTATGCAACTTACGTTATATATCTTGTGCCCCATATTATTCCCTCATAGTCATCTCTATCTCAAGATTTAACCATCTCTATTACATTCAGGACATTAAGCTTCCGATGCCATTATCAAGAGCTTGTCAATAGCCTAAGAATAAAAGTTAGAATTCTCTTGCCCATGGGAGCGATCGGCAGTGATGTTCTTCTCGACTACTCAGATCAACTGGGCGGAGGATACCAGCTCTACCGCACTTCTGACACGAAAAACCATCTATGTTTTATGTAATTAGGAGAAAGTAAAGTTTCTAGAATCCTCTTTAAATTAGATCTTATCTTGCTATCGTTTATATTAGTACTTAAATCTTAGTAACTTCGAAAGCCTATAGACGCCTGTCGCTAACGATACCATCCACCAAGCTCCTTGCGTTAGGGACAGAGGCCGCATGTTCACAACTCAGGCTCAAAGGTATGAAAGGCCCGCCCAACTTACTCTGGGCTCGATGAGAAATATGTCTGCTGTAGGACGCTATACTTTGATGGGGCAGTCCAGCATTGGGAGCGTGCCATATCTCGACACCATTATCTTGCATGGGAGGCTCAGTCCAAGCGGGGCTGCGATGGCGGACTCTGCCTCGTACTTGGGCACCAGGGACCTGACATCGAAAGGCTACCCTGACCAATTAAAGGTCGTAACTCCTCAGCCTATTTTACAAAAGGGCCTCACGTGTGAACTTGGAGGAAGGAAACCAGAATTTAGGACGACTTTCCTAACCAATCAAAACACATAAATGCTCAGCCTGATTCTCAACGAGAAAGCAATAACCTGTTTATTAAGGGGCATAACTGCTCGCTAAGCCCAGTAATAAGCCCACCAAGATGATCCAGAACGTTTCAGCCCCCGTGTCGGGTAACACAACCGCTCGTTTATGTACCGTGTTGGAGTCGTCGCCTGCCCACTTTCCCGCCGATACCTCTTATTGGTTAGTTGAAGGTTGTGGCTTGAGAAAGCTGAAGACTGCATCAGAACTGATTTCTATTTCGGGTGAAGGATCATCATGGCTGATGCGTTGGTGTGGTTGTTGAGAAACAAGGCTGGCAATATAACTACCAATACTCCTTGAACCTTATCCTCTTTCCCATCTCCACCTCCATCTGATAATCTGCATCACCTTGCCTCTCCTCCAATGCAGTCTCACGCTAAATCAACTGGCATCGCATGGAAGCCATCCTGGAAACATGCCCCCTGGCTCGCATTTGCTAGTATACTCGGCTTTGTTGTATGCTGTGTTGGGCTAGCCGCCATCCTGTTTACATCAGACGGCGAAAATATTGCGGCCTGGCCCTCGCCATCTCGAAGCATCTCTGTGTCCGTTCTCTTGTCGCTAGCAGTCAGCCTCGCCAATCTTTGCCTCGCTGTTGCACTTCACACCGCCTATGAGATCTCCTGGTGGACACAAGCTCTAAATGGAGCCGAACTACGCAAGCTTCAGTTTGACCTAGATGTCCAGCGCCGCATCTCTGCCATCTTTGGTCAGAATGTCTCCTTTGACAAATTCGCTATTGCTGCAGTTGTTTCGCTCGCAGTAAGCATCCTCGATGGGCCTCTAATCCAGAGGGCCTCTTCTGTTACGATAAAAGAATTCGGCCCCTCGTCAATTAGTGCCAACGTCGACGTCTCGAATGCCCCTTTGCCATCCAACTTTAGCACTATCTCTAATGGCTTCCCCAGCTCTTACGTTGTTACACCACTCTTCAGTAACATCAGCCGTGCGTATGCTAACCGAGACGACATTGTGCTCCACATCGAGGCGTGTACGACAAACACGACGTGCGACCTTACTTTACCAGCTCCTGGCTTTGACGTAAGCTGCACCGAAAAGCTCCTCCCTTACGACATTAAAAATCTCGCCTCTGCCGGCACTGGCAATCAAATCGCCAGCCCGTCCCGCTCCGGGATGAACAATCAGGCCACCGCTTTCAATATCTCGGTCAGGGGCGTGGTAGACAACAGGGGCGTGGGAGACTCCAGGACGATCAACATAACAGCCATGTACAAGCCCAAGGCCACACGTGCCGGAGATGTAATTCAACGCGAATGCGTGCTGCGGTTGGCAACAGTCAGATACCCCATCACCGTCAGCGATGGTGTCGTTACGTTGAAGAGCTGGCAGTTGGGCCAGAACGACACTATCGCACTCATCCAATCTCCATCCGACAGCGGCTCGGTCTACCGGGTTGGGGGTTATGATAACATTCAGACCATGCTTGGAGGGTTCTTCTACGTCTTGGATTCCCTCTACACATCATACGCCGTGTTCCGTCTTGGGGGGAAGACAACCGTACCTCTTCTTCTCAACGCGACTGGACAAGCCGCCAGCAACTACATCAACTCAGACATATCGACCTACAACAACTGGACCATGACATGGGAGGATCCCACCACAGATATTGTCAACGCGGCCCGTGAGCTGATGCTCCGCAGCGCCATCGCCTACTCGGACTTCAATCGCACGGCTGTGGTGTCACAGCAGCTCGAGATACAGCGGACTGAAGTCTTGAGCGCCTATAAGAGCGACTACATGTACTTGGCGATCACTCTGGCCTGCATGGTTCTACAAGCGTTGATCATTGCTTTTCTGCTGTTTGGGTGGCATCGTCTCGGTCGCGAAGTATCACTCGATGCGTTCGAAGTCGCGAGAGCCCTCGGAGCACCCCTGCTACAGGGCGGCAGCTCGAATAGTGCTATACACCAGGGGCTGTCACCATTGCGGCGCCACAGGCTCCGATATGGCGAGATCCTGTCTGTGGCAGACCAAGTTCAGACGGGTAAATTTGGTTCTCATGAAGGGGTGCAGTTGATCGGGTCGGAGGGTGGATACGAGTTGCAGTCGCAGGGCGGGGAGAAGCCTGAGCTGGCTCTTGGCCTGGAAGAGCATATCGGAGATTTGAGGCCTGATGTCTTGTATTGATGGGGTTACAGCGGGAAGAGCACTTGAACTGAGGAAAAGGTGGATAGACTCGTAGACACATACCTCGGTGCTGGCGATGGAGTTAAGATGTCTAAGTCCGGGATAGATCATTGCCTTGATCAAGTTAGTTGTGTAAATATCATTCATGCAATCGGCCATTTAAAAGCGTTCCCAACCACAGACTTGCCCGAGCGATGTGGGATGTGGGATATTGTCATCTGCCGCCCAAGTCGGAACCACGGACAGGGGGCAAGGCCTTGCTCAGTAGTTTAAACTCTAACAATGTACTGAAGCTTGGCAAAAGGATTACCTCCGGGCTCAAGCTCACTCCCGCCATGCGATTGGAAGTTGTGCTATTGGAGCAGACGACAATCCCATGGCTGTTTTGGACTCCAAGTTTCGAGTTAGGGGTGTGAGGAACTTGCGTGTTGTGGATGGGTCTGCTTTTCCTGTTCAACCTGGTGCTGTGCCTGTGTTGTCTACATTTATGATTGGGGAGAAGGTTTTTCAGGATATTATTTCTGGTGTTTAGGTGCTGGAAGGTTTTCAACTCGGAGGCAAACCATTGATTTGATCTGTTGGTCGCCGGCAGGGCACTCTTGACCAGGCAGCACTATGACGCCGCCATTTTCTCGAGATAGTTCGTTTTTTCTAGCCCATTTGATCAGGTTTGCTATTGTTGATAGGTATAATTTCTCATTAATGTGTGTAGTGGTTTGTTGTTAGACGCATGTGAAAACACGCTCACTTGGACAAAGCTGGCCTACCAACAGAGCAGCGTAGTGTTGATCAAATAACTCCAGCGTTTGCGTTCTTGGTTCCATCTTCACTTAATATTATTCCTTCTTTACAATGTACCCGACCTTCCTGCCATATTCATTCTCCATCTTTCTTCGAGAGCCTCCCGTGGCACTCTTCGATCTCTCTGAGGTTTCAACTGAGACTAAGCCTGACCATTCCTCAACACCAAAGATCGTACCACAAGGCTCAAAGAACCTTTCATCATGTCGGGACTCGACCCGCCTACCGACGTACGGCACACCTACGTCGACCCTTTCCATTTCATGGCAGATCTGACCATCAACCAAGAGGTTCGCGAGGCGGGTGGGAAACCAATGTCGATCGTGTATGAGATGCGAAGCATCTACGCCATCCGCCGTCTCCATTCTGCTGCTTTCTTCCTTGACACAAACAAACAAGAGACTTCTCCCGAGGTTTGGCAAGCCGATGGAGGATTCGATGATTGGTTCATCAGAAACGCGAATCACTGGTTAGGTCCGTGAACTCGATCCGAATCAAAGATTGAGGTCCCCGACTTCGGCGACTTGCGATACATTGCCCGGTTTCAACACATCCTGGTGGAGGATCAAGAAAAGCCCTCGGCACTGGCTTGGCACCACGACTAGAGCCTAGGCTCCGAGTCCTGGTTCACACGCATCTCTCTCCGAAACAAATTCAACAAAAAAGAAGCAGACAATTTTGAATGACCGCTTATCGGAGCTCCACGTATACCTATGACAGCGACGATGGATGCAGTCCTTGCGTGCCACTGCGGAGATGTTGTCGCTAGAGATGTGCTTCACAGGCTTGAACTGGTCAAGTTGAACTCGTGTGTGGGGCGGGTGCTGTTGATTGATCAGATGTTTCCTAGAGAAAAGATAGCACGACAATTTCTCTGCTACCAGGACTGAGGCGGATAGGTTAGGTGTCGTTGAGGGATATTCTACGGATGGGGTGGCTGGTTGGGCACAGTATTCACTCTGAGCTAGGCGATAAGGTAGCAACAACTTTTGCTAAGCAGGTCTGGATATAACGAAAGTCAACCCACCAAGCTTTGAGAGTAACTGGTTACACGTGGCATATTCAGGCAGCAGTATTGTCACCGTTGTTATTGCCCTGGTGACAATGGAGCAAGAAGCAAGCTTGAGGCTGGGCCACAAAGCCAGGCAACCACGGATGTTCAAGGTTTGAGCAACAAAGAAAATAGACCTATCTGCCGATATTAACTAGAGCCACAGGCAGCAGTGCAGGATATCATGTCGTCTCTAGCAACTACTGAAAGGCCACTATGCAAACCAAGACACCGTCCCACTTGACAGAGAACAACTGATCAATACCAGATGCTAAACTTGGCGCGGTTAACAATACTAGTTACAACGAAGAACTGATAGGACTGCAATTAGTTCTCGAAATCCACATCAATTTATTCTCAAGAAGCACAGCGAGTATGCCTAGCACATGTCCTCGGGCGCTCCAGAGTGGCGGTGAACGGGGCTTGAAACCTAGCGACCACAATGGTTGAGAAATCAGCGCTTGAGAGAATAACTTTGCTAGTAATAGCTCATGGTGTCACATCCGCTCTGTAGAAATTGTCAAGAATGAAATCAATCTCTAGCTAGATTATATTCTTGTTAGCCTCTAAAACACATGTAAAAGCAGTGCTGCTTGCAAAAACAGGTAGAGCGATCGTAGACGTAAACACCCCGACTCCCCTCTTTGACTTCTTAAACCGCTCGCAGCTTTGCCAGGACCCGATACTCGACGTAATCCTCTCCATCAATCGTTATGACGGAACCCTGTGATGCCAGCTTTCCAAGCAGGGGACCATGTGATTTCCGCTGATACACCACGTCTCCGTTGTACGCCGCCTCCTCCCTGGGTCTTATCTGCAGAGCCACTTGATCAGGCCAGGTCTGCATGTCTTGAGCCATCTTGTCGTGCGCTTCGCCGCCTATACTAGGCGTGGGCGTAGGCGTAGGCGTGGTCCTCTTCCATTTAATCTGCAAATCAGCGCGCTCCTGTGCATCCTCTGCACGAGAAATCTCAATATCAGCGCGATCCTTGATGCGCTGCAAAAGTCCAGGAACTCTTCTCTTGGCGGGGATGGAACGTGGTCTCTTGGAGAGGGGGTCTCTGCTGAGTGAGGAAGAATCTTTGTCAGATTTTGTTCCGCCGCTACCGCGGGCACGCCGCCGGAGTTTGGGATTGCTGCTGCTGCTGCCGTTGACGATGGACTGCTGCTTGGCGAGCGCGGAATCCGCGGTGCCTTGAGTAGGTGATTCTTCTTGAGATTTTGGGAGCACGACGATAACGGGTGATGAGGCGTCGGTGCTATCGCTTGGCTCTGACGTGGTTGCTTCTTGGCTGGTTTTTGCCAGCGAGGTGTCTATCCGACACTTGCGAGATCTGGTCAGACGCATTTTTGTTGGTGTGATTTATTGTGTTTTGATAAAGTCAAGTTGTTCTGGATAAGAGTCAGTAAAGATCATGACATGTTGCAGCGTCAGAGAAGAGAAGAGAAGCATCTGATGCGTGATCAATTGCCCGTGTGATGACAAGACGGTCGGAAGCCCGGCAAGTGATGAAAACCATCAAAGCAAGGTTTGCCAATGACAGAGACAGCGGTAAACAAAACAAACAATGTATTTTCAATGCGCAGTCGCTGCCTTGAGAGGGGGATATTTGGCTTCATCAACGCGTCGTCACTCAAACGTTCATGTTCGGTCCCAGCAACGGAGGAAACTCATCAGGGGATCGAGTCAAGGGGGCAACACATACCGGCAGACTGTCAGCTTGTAGATAATGCTGTAGCAAGCAGAGATGAATGCGTACAAGGCAGACAAAAGGACACGAAGGATAAAGGTCTGTTCAAAAACCTTCAAGCCTCAATTTTCTTGAACTTTGAGCTTGCCTTGGCTTTGGGGTGGGAAGCACAAGAAAGGACCCAAAGGTCAAGCCCAGCAGTGCCGCCAAAAAGTGGATCATAATTATTCCGTACATGCCCGGCGGCTGGCAAGAGAACACAGACGATATTAGCCGGCTCTCGGCGGATGGATCTGATGCAACCAGGGCGAAAAAAAAATGTGTTACTGCGCGTTTAGTCATTATATCACTTAAGCTTTCATTCACTGTCTTTCTCTGTGTGGACTATTCTATCGTTGATACTCAAAGAAGGTATTCACAATCACGGGCAAGAGACAAAACAAACCTTGGCCCGAGAAAGCAAACCACCTTCTCAACTAGGACTCCCACATGACTAGCCCACCCCCCAAGATTTGACGGTGAATATGATGTGATGTGTCTGACAATTCAGCTTTCTCTAGAGGGAGAAAAGACATGCCACGCTCCAAAAGAGGGGCCTTGCGACCAGCCCCTGCAAGGTAGTGTCTGCCAAGCGTCAAAGCGAAAGGACGAGAGTCAGCCACGATGGCTCGTATTTGCTGACGAGTTCCCGAGCAGTGCGACCGGCGAATACACTCCTGTACATCATCACTACAAAATAATCTCACCTTGACGCCTTCAATCTGTTTGAATACAAGGCATCATAGTGTGTCCCTTGGGTAAGAGTCGGCTTCTTCTCGCTAGTCTCTCTTTAGCGAAACTCGGCTTGAGAACCCGGCCACACCCACCCTCCAATCTCTTGTCTAATCTCTCTTCTCAGCTTCACTACGGGAATTGCTTGCCCTCCTTGATACGCCTTGCGCCCCCCCGGAGCTGCAATCAGCCGTGCGCCACTGCAGGTCATTGAGACGTTGTAACAGGTGTTACAGCGGTCTTCATTTGTGATTTCTGAGATTCCGGAAATTACTATATATCTCTCCAGGAGGCTGATACCCGCTCAACCAGAGAATAAGAGAATCCGAGAGTCTCTGTCAGAGCTTATCGGTTCGGCTAAATGGGGTATCGCCGGTGATGAAGCCTCGGAACAACCGGCTGGGGGTAGTTAACTCCATTCATGCGAGGATTGACTGCGCGCTCGCTATGATGACTCTGAGTAAATATTGGGCAATCACCTCCTGCCACGGTTTCGTTGGAAGCCAACGTAATCACTAGCCAGGAGCCAGCCGCACATTCAATCAGAGACACCATCACCCCAGGCACGGACTCAGTCCATGATTGTCGATCCACCATCATGATAGTAGTATTGAAGAGACAGACGGCTATCCGCCAGGGACAGCATACGCAAAGCTCGTGGTTAGGAAGTAGGTGCCTCCAATATGTCACCTTTGTCCTCAAGCTGGCCACGCGTGTTGCAATTGAGTTCAAGGGGAGGCCACTTGACAGGATTGGATATGCTGGCTCCAGCAGCTTTCAAACGGAGTGACAATACTTCAAACTGGTATCATCCTGTGAGTTCATCTTGACGATACCCATGTCTCTCGTCCTCAACAATCAGACCTCAATCTTTAGCCAAGAACCCCGCCTCTTCAGCAAGTATTTCCCACTTCGGACGTCAGCAAATCTTGCGAAACCCCTTACAAAGAGCAGCCAAGTGTGACAATAGGCTTTCAAGCACGCCTCACAAATCTACAATAACACAAAGGCCTCTCAAACTAGGTGATAGTTTCGGTTTTGTTTCCGAGTCATGTTGCTCCGGATGTCGACGTAATAGGTGGATCCCAATCCTCCGTGTAAAGATTCGGTGGCAACATGAGTGATGTGTTTTCCCGATATTAACCGCCCAACACCTTTGCTTCCCATGCATGGTATGGCCGAGAATTGTCTTTTTTTGTCTCTCGGAGATCAGCCGCGTCGACTAAAATAAGGTTCTCCAATGCAACCGATCCTTCTAGAACCACAAGCATTTCAAGAATATCGCTTTAAATGAGGGACTTATGATGTAGCGATGAAGCAACTGAACACTACGCTTTAAAGGGGACAACAGATGATGATACCATGGAATTTGTCGCTCGTCTCTTAATTGGGCGACCAATTAGGAGCCATTAAGCGGTTATCCCACACTAAGGCCTACAGGTTTCCGCACTCCCGTCCTGTACGGAAACGTATAGAGGCATGTTTCTATTACCAGCAAAGCCGATAATCACTCTTAATGGGGAAATCCGAGAGACAATAGTAGAGCTAGGTTAGCTAGTCTATACACGGCTGTAACTCGTGGAGAGATGTTTTTGCCTCCCTTGCTCAGGCTACTTCATACCAACTCGGCCCTCGACTTTCATACGCCAATTGCTAAACTACATGATCAACCTCGAGCATTCCCGATGTCAAGACTTTTACATTACCCCTTTCGCTTCCGTTCTGATCCATACCTGCAAGGCAGAGCCTGGTCTGCTCGAGATCCACCATAGATATTCCTCTCGTCATCTATATAACTCACGACCCAGTTTCGACCTGAGAGTGCTAGTCGATCCCCTTTCTTGCAGTCCTCTTGCTCGTTGCTGTAACTCCTCCTTCGTTCGAAGTGGAAAATCATCATCGTTGTACCGATTAGTTTCAGGGTCCACATGGACAATTCGATTGTTCCGGAAAGACTCAATAATCTCCAGGGCTTCAATCAGGTCGCCGCTCCAAATCCTCGTCTCTTCAACAATGACATTTTTAAAATGATCAAGTTGCCGGTCATATCTTGCTACAGATGGTCGAGGTGCTCCGTCGTGACATAGAAGTGATGTCAGAGAATGTTAAGCTCAGGGTGTAAAGCCAGACTTGACCATTCCAAGTCGTGATATTGCAGACAGGTATATATCGGTAACAGTCCATATGATAATTTCGTTATGAATCGCGCAAATGCCCTCGTCTGGCTCAAGAGGTTCGGGCTCCTCATCCAAGTTTGCGAGATCTCGGTATAGAAATGTCGATAACCTACACAATACACGAACGTAATAATAATATGTACCATCACAACGAGCGGTCTGAATAACCCTGGGCTCCCGGTCTGTTTGTCCCAATGGCGAATGAACCCCGAGAGTTCCTCACCCTAGAACCTCACAGCCAGCAAGCTACAAATAACGTTTCATGTCATCCTACTTTCGTTCTGGTTCACGACACGTTAGTATAATACAAACCAATTGAATAGCTTTAAGAAAAGCTCATACAGAGGTGCATCTACCACGCGATAAGAGGTAGAGGTACACCATGAAGTGCGAGATTCAGTTGTTCGTGTCAAGTGCGTGACCCTTAGTGCTAGTCAGTATTAATGCGGCATATCGAACGAGGGCAATTAAGTTTTGCAAGTCTTGGAACTGGCATCACAATCGGGCCCGGGCCGAGCAGGTTCATGGGCCTTGAGCCAGGCGGGCATGCATGCGATCCCAAAAAATGGCTCGCGCAGATCCCTCAGCCAAGGCTTGGCTCAAGCTCAGCCTGAGGTTAGTACTGACCCAGCTTAAAGTTGCAAGTGTTACTCCAGGAAACAGGTATGAATTTTTTTTTAATTTGCTTAAGTTTTATCTCCGATTGCCTAGGTACTGGAGCATCCACTTAGGTAGCTATAAGAAAGACGCCAGCAATGAGATGTCAAATCAATTGACAGCACGGCTCGTAAAGCAGAGGGGCTTCAGTCTTGCCAGTTCCCAGACTCGCCTACACTTGCAAGAGGCACCTTGCCAAGCCTGTGAGTTGAGGCGTTGGCAGATCTCTTGACGGTCTTTCGTGTCATGAGAAAGTAATCAAGGTATCGTGCTTACATGTCTTGCTGCTCTGCTCCTACTCATTGTCAAGAGCCTGTGGCTATTCCCCTTGTGACCAATGGGCACTTTGTTCTTGTCACAATCTATCTGACAAACAAATTGGTGCCGCCTTGAAAAGTGCACCATCTGACACGTAATCATGTCGTCCAAGGAAAAAAAGACGTGAAACGAAACCTCTTGTCAAATCATCGGCAGACAAATGATAGGTCGATCATTCTCATTATGGTATCACGAGTCAACTTGACTTGTACAACCACATATTGTGGGCAGGGGCACATGATCATCATCAAAACATCACACATTTTACCTGTGAGACGACATCTTGCCTTATTCTCTGTTCATTTGTCAAGTCTTATCATTCGTGGAGAACATTCCCCGCAGTTGAGATGCATGATTGTGCCTTGCATTTGCAGCCCGTGAGTAACGGACAGGCTCGAATACATATTCTCGCTGACAGCGCAGCCTCTTCATCTTCAACTCTCGCATCTCCATACCATCCTCCTCTGCGCAAAGGAGATCAACCACAGTTCCGCTACTTCCCCTCTCGCCTTCGACGCGACGACTCTCCAACATGTGTACCACAACAATCACAAGATTCTACTGCATCGTTTGCAGCTACCTCGTCTCCTTCGAACAAGATGAAGAACCGTGCGAATACCACAAGAGCAAAACCCCAGAGAAGTGCAAACTGGCCATCGACATTAAGCAAAAGAGCGTCGACCCACAACAATGTCACAAATGCGAAGCGAAACTCAAGAAGAAGAAGAAGACCGTGAAGTGAAGAGGAAGCCAGTCAGGGAAATACCCATTCAATTATCGCTTTGATACCGCTAGTTGAATTATCAAATCATCATTTCGCACCTAAAAGCCAAGATTTGGAGGCATTTGTTCCTGTGGGAGTAAGCCTACCCATTCTGGTGGCTGTTGTTGTCGCTTCTTCATCATGTAGACTTCCTTTGCGATGTGTTTTACTTGAGATCCCAGATGCTGTGCCACAGACCACATTTCGGCGTATTTTACGAGGGCTCCAATGTTGAGACGGATGTTTTGGCGGAGATCTTCGTCGTCTTGGGCTACAAATGCCAAAGACCACTTGCTGAGGTGGATGGTTGAGGAGAGCGTCACCATATAAGCAAAGAAGTGGGTGTGTGTGAGCAAGGAAACGCGGTAGGTGATCAACTTGCTAAGCTCCCTCGCGGCTCGAATCGTTCGCTTCGTGTGTAGGTTGAAAACATCACTAGACAAAGCCGGCGTATTGGGTTGACATGCTTTGATGTAATAAGTCGAGGACGGATCCAGTTGCGAGTGAGGTTGGTGTAGGAGAATGTTGATAGCATGCCACATCATGAGAGCCTGGAACATCATCTCATCCAGCTCACCGTTAAAGTGAGCATCATGTTTCGAGGGTGGCAAGCGAAGTCTCCAGTTGGCAAGAAGAGTATCGATGTGGTCGACTTGTGTTGGCATTCTTTGGAGCGTGCCCAAGAAGCAGGCACATTGGATTCGGTAGGTGTATGACGAGAATGGTCTGCCATCGAACAAGCCAATGTTTTCCATGTCGTTCGGATGCATGGGTGGAGGTATTTGCTAGAACTTGTGAGCATACAGCCATCCCTTTCTCCGTATAGCAACTTACCCCTGTGAGATACTGGTATTCTTCGCAAGGCAGAGCAACGTCTGTAGGGACATCATACAAAGCAAAGCTGTTTGTCTGATGCACACCCGACATGAGAGCATCCACAACATAGAGCTCCCACCATGTTCTCCGCCAGCTCTCTTCCAATATCGGCATTCCCCGTCCGTTGGCAGTCGCAAATAGATGCGTGTTCATGCCAATTTGAACAGAGATATCCCGCGCCTCTGACATGAGCTTTCTGACCTTTTTTCTTTGCCGGTTACCATCGAGTCCGATAATGAGAAGCAACCTAGCCTGCACCAAGAAGCCGTCTTTGAGAGGGTTGCCGTCTATTAGGCGGAACGCGTCTTTGAAGAGAGTGTGAGAGGTGTCTTGCTCGATATATAGAGAACCGACCCAGCGCATAGCTGCGAGAAGAGGTTCAAGTGCGTTGTCCTGTACCAAGACCAAAAGAGGCTCCTTGGGCGGTACAAAGGGATGGGCCGCGTGGAAATTCTGATAGAACGAGTCGAGGTACCGTTCTCGTAGAGGAAGTATTCGGGGTACTTCAAAGCCAAAGCCCACATCCAGTTCGTCTATACCACCAAAAGGACTCTGAGAAGCAAAAGCAGGCAAACCATTCGAAGCAGTAGTTTGAGCAAATGTCGTAGTTGGAAAACTCGTGTTGATGCCGGGATAAATTGGGTCAATGCCTGAGAACATGGAGGGATCGAAAATGGTAGGAAATTCAAGTACTGGTGGTGGAGGAGCAGGTCCGATTATGGGTTTTGTTAGAGCAGCAATAGGTACGGGATTAGCTGCTGCTGCAAGACGACTGGCAACTTGTGTAGCTGTGCGTTTACGGCCTTTATAGCCGCGACGAGACGCGATGTAGACGCAGTCTAGGTCGGATGCGCTGCACCGCGAACAAGGACGTTTGCCATCACATTTGAGGTGTTTACTGCGCTGTGAGTGAGATTCAAGTTAGCATTCAAACTACAGTCAAGCATTTAACACGCTATTATCACTAAAAAGGGCCGCTGGGCCAGGGACAGAAAACAAGTCCAGAAAAACAAAGGAACTCACGCAAGCAAGACAGGCAGAAGGGACTGAAGGTAGGTTAGCGCGAGTGACAACCGCCGTCCTAGGCCCCGTAGACGGTAGCGTAACAGGCGCAGGGCCCTCCTGGTTCAGCTGCGAATTCGGAGCGGCAGAGACCAAGAGCGGGTTATCTTGACTCAAGAAGTACTCGGTGGGGGCACCGTAGACAGGCCATAGCGGGTCCATTCTGAGCGCCAACGTCGTGAGAACGGCATCCAGCGTGTTTTCCGTCTTGAAGAGAGTGCCGCGCGTGAAGAATGCCAGTTTATCTCATCAATGACAGAACGGTGACGACGACAAAAAAGGCGACGCGCGAAACACGGGATAGAGACAATTAGATAGAATTGATGTCGCACATGAAGTGGGACCGCAGAAGGCGGAAGAGAGTTCATCCGAGCCCCTGAGTTGGGCAACTCGATCCGGCCAGATGGGGGTCGGGTCGTCAGCAAGGGGGTCTGGATGGATGGAACAATGATAAGCCGAAGGTTTTTTCGTCTAACAAGCGACAAGGCAGAAAACTCTATGCTGACGAATGAGAGAGTAAGACATGTCTTGAAGGATTTAGTCGAGAATGCAGAGATTAATGGCGACATTTTCTTGGCGTGGTATGAGGGCGATAATAATAGAGACAGCAATACTCGCGTCACTATTAACGTGTTTTACTAATGTTATACCTAGTCTGATCATCAATTGTTGATGAATCCAAGGCAAGACAATGGATGCCAATTATGGATAGTGTCTTGAGTTTAACTTTATTATCTGGGTCTCGATGCAGGGTTCCAAGTGCCGACGAACTCTTACCCTAGAGCTTCGAGAGGAGGCGAAAACTTTTGCGATAAGCGCGACAGAGCTGGCTTCTTATGATTCTCTCTTAGGAATAATTTTCTTTAATATTTTTATAGATATTGCTTGCATGAAAACAGGGCTGATGAGTTGGTGGAGGATGGAAAAGCAGTTCTGAGTTGAGTTGCGCAATATAGACGCTCGCCTGTAAAAGACTACGCTTCACCAGTAAAACACACGACGTAGTAATGATAGCATTTCAACTAAAAAGGAGATGAGGATCGGATAAGCGTTTGTAATATTTTCTACAGTCAGCCAAATGGGTAAGAGGAGCAAAAGAAAGTCAATATTACCAATAGATATAGCTCAGCTCATAAGACAGTTATGGTTCGCCTCCCCGAGTAGAATGCGCAACCACGCCTTCAAGGCCCTGTCTCATCAGGGGAACTCACGCAATATGATGCCACTCCCACTTGGAATATGCTTTGGAGAAAGGAAAGAACAAAATTCACAATAAAACTCTCATCTCAATACTCTATTCGGACGATGAATATATGGCATCTGGCCTCTCCTCCAGACCTTCCGTCGCATCGCCGACCCAAACATCCTGTAGGCATTTTGGAAGTCGTCTTTCAACAAGCGGGTTTAGCTCAGTTGGGAGAGCGTCAGACTGAAGTCAAACTTCAATCATCCATTCGATATCTGAAGGTCATGTGTTCGATCCACATAAACCGCAAGTTGTTTTCTTTTGACCTTGGTCGCTTTATTTTTTTTTGCTAGTCTCGTCTCCATTTTGTGTGGAGAAGGGGCTTGTGCGTGGTCCACGAACCCTCATCAGTGTGTGGACTCAGCTGTCAGCCAATGGAAGAGCAGTTATATCTCCCGAACACTCTGAGAGACTGGATTGAGTCTAATATTTTGTTTCAAGATATCCTTATATGCTATTTGTTGTGTCAAAGTTGAGTTGTCCAACAGGCCTCCTGCGGCAAGCTTTGTTGTCTTGTCCCAAGCCAAGTCCCACTCACGATAAGGCCGGGTTCCATTTGTCGTCTAACTTTCTGGGGACATTAACCCATATGACAGCGAACTGGAGCAATTGCAGCCGCCTTACATCGTAGAGGATTCGAACTTGCTAAAAAAACGGCGTTGAACAGCAAAAATAAACTCAAAAGAGTGAAGGTGTGGACGACCACCACTAACCTCAGGAGACACCATCATCGAGGCCCAGGGCAAAAAGATACGGCAAAAAACATACAACAGCAGGGATTCGCTGGTCGTCACCGACCCAACTACTAATCCGCCCCTTACTGGCTTGACTATGGGAGAGCAGACGGGATCCCGTATTTTCCAGTAGGTATGGTCGTATGTACTTGGGTGAGTGAGGTTTGCGGCTTATGTTTGACGAGGCATGGCGGTGGTCAGATATGGACAACTGCAGGTCTTGAAACATGCGAAATAAATGAGACTGCCAAAACTACTCTATGCCAAAGAAATAGCTTGTCCGGCAATTCCGCTGTAAATCGCCCGAAAGCAGAATGTCAAGTAACCTCGGCCAGTTTGAGGCATTCGTAGTTCACACTCACACCGGCAGGCTTTAGGTACAACTTGGGTACCACAAGGCTCCCACAAATGCACTGTATCTGATAGAACGGCTCAGTAACTCCTGCGAGGTCTCTGACCGGGTGCTCGCCTCACCTGCAGTTGTCTTGTCAGCGCGTTACTTCTCAAGCAAGCCGGGCGAAACGCCACTGGTATCACAACACATCTTAACAAGAAACAAGAGGCTGAGACCCTTTGCCTTCCCGTTTGCAGCTTGTGCCACGGCTTTCTGTCTGGAGTTTCCGCCTAAGGTTCCTCCGAAGTTCCCACAACTGCCGCCAAGAGCCTGGGGTTGCAATCCATCAGGCTGGATGAGATTTAACCCTTGCGTTCTATTTCTTCTTCTCTCACCCTAATGCAGGCTGCGGCCTTTTCAGTTTTGAACTTCCGTTGTGGCGTCGTAGCTGAACATGTAACCTCTTGGCAAGTCCTGCAATATAGTTGTTTCTTCCTGGTAACCACTCACGACTTGCCATGGTAAAGACGGGCAGGTTAAGATTGCAGGGGAGGGAACTGACAGCTTGAAAGGTCTGAAAGTCGGTCCTGGGGTGGTAGGTTCTCACGTCAGCTTGCATTGGAGGCTCGACACTTACAGCCCGGTTTCCTATGTTTGTCGAGGTAGGTTTCTGTTGGTTTCATGCGCGCTTGAGGAGATCATTGAGATTCTATCCTTGTATGAGTTGTTCGTATCTTGTTGAAGCTGCCTGTCTATGGGAACTTGCTAAACTTAAAGCACCAAGTAATCATCCTCAGTAACCTCCTTTAGTATGCTGACTGCTCTTCCGACGAACCGGCGCTGAATCTTGGCGTTTACTCCGCCCCATCCCGATTGCAGCCACTCCACCAAATCAGCATCCCTCGAGATATCCACGGCGCTTGCGAAGCGCCTCACTCGCTTAGCTCTGCCCCTACCAACAGCAATCAGCGTCAAGGACTTTGGTCTCTTGCAGGGTCCCAATTCTCAGGTCCTAAAAACATGGCCCAAGCCCCAAATCCTTCGGCAGGCTCTGCTTTTTGAATGCAGTGGTGATTTTGGTACGACAGTGAGGCCGTGTTTTTCGGCCCGGCTGAGAGGAATGTGCAATTTTTGGAGTAGCATAAAGTCGTGATGATGATCCTGATGTTTCTGAGATTCAACAAACAAACCATTTCTGCCTTTACATAGTTCCTGATTACCTTTCCTTTGTATTTTACTTCATTACTCTTCATTCGTTTCTAAAGCATTCGCTTTACAATGTTGTCTCGTCTCCTTCTTGGTGCCACTGCTCTGGCTAGCTTTGTCACCGCTGCCCCAGCCATCGAACCAGTTACCCACGCTGTCGAGATTCGTTCCGACAGTGAGAGTTCTGGTGTTGAGGTTTGGGAGGAAGACGAGTCGGGAGGACTTGAGCGCCGTGGCAAGAAAGGGTCTTACTTTCTTCTTGTCAATGCGACGCCTTGGAAGATGACTTTGTCTGGTCGCTCGAGCTATCAGATGAACGTCTGGGATTTTCCTGAGACTATTGAACCAGGTGGGATAGCTCCTCGACCAAGTAATGTTTCATGTTAGCTAACAGGGTATAAAGGCACCTCCAACAGGATCTACATCGAAGGCAAGGGCCACATTGACGACGGCGGCGAAGTGAGCTACCGCTTCCAAGACCTCCTCGGCCACCCCGACTTTGAGTTCCAATACTCGGGCAAGCTGGGAACCAACCGAGTCCCTGGTGCCCGCATTAGGTTCACTTCTCTCGAGACTGTGAACAACAAGCCCGGTTCTTTCCACAAGCTGGAGTGGCGCAAGGACAACAACATGCCCTTCATCATCGCCAGTTCTGAGGAGAATCCCGAGAACCCTGCCATTCATCCCTGGCTTGTGTCGACCAACCCGCCTCAGGATTGGATGCATGCCACTTACCCCAGGATCTCGTGCCTCAAGCTCCGGGAATTGGCCATACCGGGAACGCACGACTCGGGCATGTCCCAGTTCAATGGCGGATCAGGCCTCGGTGTGCCTCTAAACTCCAAGACCCAAGAGCTCAGCGTGGCGGGTCAGTTGGAATTTGGAGCTCGCTGGTTCGATATTCGTCCTTCCAAGACCGGTGGCAAGTGGGCAACCGGCCACTACTCTTTTGGAGCTGGCAACTGGCACGGCGGCAACGGAGAATCTCTCGACGATATCATCGATGGTATCAACAGGTTTACCGAGAACAACAAAGAGCTCATCATCTTGAATGTTGCTCAGGGTCTCAACTCGGACAACTTCAAGGGTGATAGCGATGCACGCATCGGCCAAGGGGAATGGGAGGAAGTCATGAGGAAGCTAGAAAGGATCAACCATCGTGTCGAGAACCGAGGCGGTGAAGAAGATCTCTCACAACTTCGCGTGTCAGACTTTATCCAGGACAGCGCTGCTGTCATTATCATTGTGGATGCCCAACTCTACAAGACCCAGGACAGAGTTGATCTGTCCGCATTCGCAGACAAGGGTTTCTTCCGACGAGATCAGCTCCCTCTATACGACAGATACGCCAACGAGAACAACCAGAACAAAATGATTGCGGACCAACTGGACAAGATGCAAAAGGAGCGCACATCTCCAGCATCTCCCATGTTTCTACTCTCGTGGACCCTGACCCAGAGTGGCCTCGATGTCATTGAGAATGGCAAAGGGGCCAACCGTGCCCTCATCGAGAAGCTCTGGCCTGCCATGTCGTCGTCGACGTATCCCAACATTATCAATGTTGACGCGTATCCTAGCAACAGGGACTTTGCGGCGCTGAGCATGGCCATTAACTACCACTTTGCGCCGCGCTGCTGAGATTTGCGGAAGATCTGTGAAGTTTCCGACTGGCTCATTATCTTTTGATGCTCTCTATGTGTAATGAGGCGCAGTGGGACTTGGAGTTTGAAGGAAGGATGGTTGGATATTTACGGGGAGGAGGGAAGCTTTGGAATACGTTTAATATGACCTGGAATGATATGATGCTTGGTGACTGTGTCTCAAATAACGACTCTCGTTTTTGCTCTGGCTAGTCAAATAGATACTGCACATCCGGCCTCATCTCGTTTCGCTACCTGCCCTGGCAATGTCTTCCAAGCTCTCGCGTCCTGGAGGAGCCATCACCTCCAGCTCAGTACCTTCGACGGGAGCTTCTGGATCACTCACGCTCGTCCTCTTTTCCTTCTGTTTCGATCTTGAAGAACCACGAGAAATTATCAAGAAGTAAGAAAGCACAGCAATAATGGGAAGTACAAAAAGTAGTCCCAGCCCAACCGCCGCTGCGGTCCCGTAACCTAGAATCTTTGCGCCTAGAGGAACATCCTTGAACATGCCGACGAGAAATGAGGAGAGGACCAAGCTGCCGTATGAGAAGAGGCCGGATGATATTAAGTTGAT
Organism: Fusarium duplospermum; assembly: GCA_003946985.1. Lineage (NCBI taxonomy): Eukaryota > Fungi > Ascomycota > Sordariomycetes > Hypocreales > Nectriaceae > Fusarium > Fusarium duplospermum. The sequence goes on along the minus strand of NKCI01000070.1, from coordinate 4,187 downwards.
AACTATGATCCGAATATGCTTCCTGTAGAAGGAATATTGTGTGAATCTGCTCTCTGCTTCTTTGATGATGGCGATGGTGGTCATGATTATGAAAATGATGATGACGATGGCCCCGAGGAGCATCACAACTCCGAAAAAGTCGTAGAGTAGACTGCCCAAATCTTTAAACCGAGTCTGCATACTGAGGACCCCAGCTGCGAGCGACAGAGGAAGAAAGACTGTAGCGAGAAGGGTAAGTTGCTGAACGCCTCGAGTCTGGTTCACGTTTCTGGCTAGCTCGAGAAACTTGAGATCGTGCTCAAGACCGTCTGAGAGTTTCTGCAGTCGCTCTTTGACTTCTCGACAATAGCCGCGTAACTCTGCTTCAACAGGCATGAATTTGGTCGTTGTGTGGGGGGATCCGGCGACAGTGGGTGAAGCTTTGACGACATCGATCAACGATTCAGTCGTCGAGACAAGTTCATGACCCATCTCTAGTAGACTTCGACACTCATAGGAGTGTTTAGTGATTTCTTTGAGATTCCATCGTCGCAGCTCGTCCCATGCTGGGTCGACATCGACATCTCTGCCTCTTCTATCTTGAAGGACTAGGCCTCGGAGGAAACCGGCAAAGAATGAGAGACATGCGTGGTGAAACTGCAACAGAAAAGCCTGTTTCCAGTTTTCATCGGCTCTGATGGGGCGATAGTGCGCGTCAAGTGCTTCGAGTTCCATGGATAACTTTGTTGCTAGAAGGAACTGATGGGCCGCGGGTTTTCGGCCAAGCTCTTCAGCGAGCCTAGGAACCACAAAAGTGCGGCATTCTATTTCGACTGTAGAAGAAGATGGGTTAGAAATGTCCCCAACCTGGGGAGGTATTGTCTACCTTGGCGTCCCTGGCTCTGATTCTCAATCACACGGATGTACCTATCCACCCGGGCTGGAGAAGATGTTTCGTACGTCTTGATGAAATACCACGGATAATGGCCGTCTCTTCTCCACTGAGATGAGAGTGCCGTAAAGCCTGAAGTATCATCGGCGTGCAAAGCGACTGGGCCATCCTCACATGCCTCGTATATTGTCAGGCGGATTACGTTTGCATCCTGCGGTGGTAGGTCAGGAGGATGGTCATTGCATCTCCTAATGAATTCATCGGTCTGCAAATTCCATTCTCCATTTCCGGCGAGGGGGATATCCCAGACGCCCTGGAATTTCTTGTCCTTGCCGAGACGAACGCACTTCTTCCACTCGGCATAGTCGAGCGGACCTGGGCTACTCAGAGCGCGATCAAACGCGGCTCCCAAGTCAATGACAGCGAAAGCGAGCCCGAAGGTACCCAAGGGATCCATTGTTGAAGTTGTAGGTGTCGGCTGTTTTGGTGGGATGAAGTTGATGCGACGAGGCTGCGCTATTCAGCGGGGTATCTTTCAGCTGGCTACACGTGACTCTGACATGGCGGTTTGCCTTTGAGTAACTAAGAGTTTAATATCGTGACAATACGAGACGTTTGGGGTTTCGCTCGTATTATTAAAGAGGTCGATGAAATGAGTCCCAGGCTCAGCAGTGGACACCATGCCCTTGAAGCTCCACCCGGAATGCTTCCTTTACAGGGCTCAGATAGACCCAATCCCACCAAGTAAACCAGATCAGCGGCTCAGGGCTTCGCCAATTGCATACCGTGATAGAAAAAAAAAATGAGTAATAAAAGTGAAGCAAAAATATAGACACACAAATCACCGAAGCATCAGGCAAAAGTGAGGGCTTGGCCGGGGATTGAACCCGGGACCTCTCGCAAGCTATGAGTCGTTGTTGACTGCCCAAAGCGAGAATCATACCACTAGACCACCAAGCCGATGATTTGATGGCGGCCGAGGACGAAATAAATGACTATGAGGGAGGCAGAGCTGACAGTCGACACCTTCACAGCAACCAGGGCACTCAGAGACCTTGATGGCAAGCGACACTGGGCTCTGGCCTTAGACTTGAGTAAGATGACAGGCATTTCTCCATTTCATTATGCCTACTCAGATCGTTCTGATGAGATGGTATTACCACTACCTACAGCAGTTTGGTACACTTGATGAACAATCTTGAACGCTGATGACTCGACCACATGACTGCGTAGCCGCTCAACTGTGAAGTATCACGGTGGAATGAAAGAAAAAGTAGGCGGATTTTACGCATCGCCACCATTTTTATCAGATCTCTAAGCTTGGCAACATTCGGATCAACTCATTTAATTCTCGTCTACCTAGATCAATGTGATCTCCTTTCTCCAAGACCCAAAGCACTCATCCAGCGGCTCTGCGTTTCCCCAAACAGTCAAAGTACCCAGCCCAATTCGCTCATACATATCCCCCTTAGGTCGAAGAATAAGGCCCTTGTACGGAAGTTCACGACTTTCAGGACATCCCAAGATAAGGATATGAATCTTCCCCAGAGGAGAAGGCGTAAGATCCAGTGCGTCGAACCGTAGGTCAACTCCGTACTGCCCTTGTTCAAGAGTGGCCTTAAGATCATCCCGATTAGTTTCGTCTCCCAGATCGATCGTCATCAACGGTGCCTGTAAGCGTAGCGTCCTCTTTGAATCGTCGCCAAGGTTCATCTCATCTCTTACCGCTGGAAAGACGTCCGACTTTGGAGGTTTGACGTATCTGTAAGCCAAAGGTCCAGTGAAATACGCCCTGGAGCCACAAGAAGCCCATGACCACGTCGGAAAGTACTCGAGCTTTTCACGCTTTTCAACCTGAGTGTCATAGGCAGCCCATAGCAGCCCACCAACATCGATTAACCGCGTAGGGATGGATTGGGTGCCACCCTGTTCTCTCTTTCGGCGATCGCAGTCCTTATGCAGGCCCTGACCGGCTGTACAATTGTGAATCCAAGGCTTAACAAGTGTTTGAACAAGGTCATCGAGATATTGATCAAGATTGTCTGGAGCAAGCCCTGTATACTATTAGCCCTCGGGTATTATCATGCCAAGGAGCTGATTACGTTTCGCAGGCAATCTGCTCCCTTTGATCCCACCAGGGACCCCATCTTGAAGCTTTGCAAACTCAAAGCACTCGTAATGTTCAGATTTGCCAATTTTGAAAGTAATGTGTGGGCTGAAAGATGACTTCATCACCTCAAGCACGATGGGGCCCGAATTTCGATCCTATGGGCATGAGCCGTGGTAAATAGTCGTCGCTCGGAAGCTGGAACAGAGGAAACAGCCCGCAGCGGCAGACTATTCGAGGGCGGCAAAGGTGTCATGGTGGTTAAATGTGATGATTCCTTTTTGTTCGTTTGGGGCCGATTTCTTCCACTCCCACCAGATTTCACGGCATTTGTGACACCTCCACTCAACAGTATGAACAGGCCCTTCCTCGTTTGCCATGTCTCAAAAATCCGAAGAACTGAGAAACATGAAGAAGGCGGGGAAGAGTGTGAGATGTGTTCTAGGCTCCAGCAACATGCAGGTCAGCCGCACGAGGCGCAGCAGGATGAGGCCTTTTTTTGGTTAGCTCAGTGGTTTCTTATCCGCATGCTGCCGATCACTGTGGATAAGAGAATTGTATTGAAATAAAACCGAGGCTTAAGAATAACGAGATGGACGGAATTCGTTCTTCTTGGAGTTGAAAGCCTGAGATTTCGCACGATATCCCTACTCTTAGTCCTAAACTAAGAAGAGCCTCTTCCAAGTTAGATTAAAGACGAATAAGAATTATATTAAATTTAAATCGAATTCAAATTAAATATATACCCCGAGATTAGATCTTTATCACCAGGGTTCTCTTTACTATGAAAGTCCCTTACGTCGTCCCCCTAAAACGGTACTATTTCCTAACCCGAGGCAGCATAACCTAGATACTCTAAATGCCCTTCGACAGATCTCGATGCATTGGACCATTCGACTATCTCGCTCTCATTGGCCACCCAGACGATTCCGGTCATGCCCATGGCATTCGTGAGAGCGTTTCGCTCAGCTCCAGAGTGTCGACGAGGGACAAGGCAGATCCAAGAAGAGGTCAATAAAAGATTGTGTGGCGGCGAAGATGAAACTTCGTGTCCCAGAGCCTGCAAAAATTCTTAATAAGCTGTCTATAAGATTCCATGTGCTTTAACAATATCGTCGATTGTGCTATTATCTGGCAACGATCTTCTCTATCGGTTATCCCGACTTTAACTATAATAAAGAATATATTTCTAGCATATTATAGTATTAT